>VZRX01015876.1:0-10991 GCA_013398075.1 Notiomystis cincta | reverse complement strand
TTGTAAAGTTTTTCCGCGCTACACAATGAATAGCATTTCTCCCTGGAAATCCCACTTTTCATACTGTAACAGACCCTCCTTTATTGCTGCTTCTTCTGTTCCCTATTTATCTTTGGGACGTGTCTTTGTCTGGTGTGTTGGAAAGGCAGAGGATTCTCTTTAAATGTCCTCTGTCCTACTTTATATAACACAACAGGAGTCAACAAAGTGTCCATTGTCGACAATTTTTCATTCAATTACTTACTGGGGATTTAGAGAGTAAATGCTTTTGTCTAAAGGCTTAGGTTGCTATACCAACTATTTAAATTATTTCTTCCCTAAAGTATTTTCAGGGCACCAAAATACATCAGTACTATTGTAAGTGAAAAATTATGCAGCATTTGCAATCATTTGGCTTACATTTAGAGGTGATGATAATGGTGATTATAATTATCTGAATTTGCTGTTCAGTGTTGGCTGCAGAAAATAATGTGCAATTATTATCTAATGTGCTCCATGTCTGCCTCAGTTCCTGATCCACAGACATTGTGGACTTTATTTGGTGCAAATAGATGTACTATACTTTCCATTTAAGAAACTTTATGGAATTAATCCTCTTTTCTTCAAATTAATTAATGTGAGTTGGCCAAAAGGCTTGTATTGCAAACTCCAGTGTATGTTATACCTACAAGCAGTTCATTTGCAGCAGGTACTTCTTGCTGGGAGAACATAATGAGCCACTTAAATCACACCTCTTTCCCCCTCCCCTGTTCTCTGTCTGAAGAATAAAAAATTCATGTAGGAAAACGAATTTGCAATTTTGTAAATAGAATGAAAGCAATCAGTAGCACAGAATCTGGTTTCCACAGGGACCTGTTCTGATCCACAAGGAGGTATTTCTAGAGCAGCAGTTAAAGCACAAATACAGCACTGAATGATCGTAATAGTATGTGGAGGAAAATTGCATTTGGCTCTGGCTTTGGTTCTTGGATTTGAAGATCCATCATCCCATTTTTCCTGGTTGCCACCAAAGTAGCAATGCTAAAGGATGTGGCTTCTTAAATGTATTGGCTTATTAAGACAATAACAATGTGATCATCTGGGTTTCATTTGATCTCAGTATTTTACCAGTCTGCTCCAAAGTGTGATTCCTACACTGAGATGGAAGAACTGACAGAGGGAACCATATGACAGGATGACATACTTTTTAGGTTAAAAATAACTGTATCATACAGCGAGAGAGACTAAGCCTGTAAGAAAGCTTTGGGAGTAGAAATGACAGTGTATACCTGAGGTGTGTGAAGAAACCTTACTCCAATGACAACTGGATTATAAAATGAACAAAATGTTAAACAGTGGTCAATAATTCCTCTATCCTCTCATGGACAACTGAGCTATGGGGAAAAAACCTGCAGTTTGATCTCCATCCCTCAGCAGGTAACTTAACCTTGCTGTGCTACAGATTTGCTACATAACTGGTTTTAGGATATGGGTTGAAATTCTTAATTTTTAATACTTTAACCTCCTCAAGATTCATTTGCCTAAGAAGGCTATATATATGCAAAGGGTTGTTTGAGTAAATTAAGTCATGAGATTGCCTTATGTTGAATCCTACTTTTTTTTTTTCTCCTTTAAACAGTAAATACTAGAAACTGTTGGATTTAATTAGGATGTCAGGCAGTGATCTCACCTCCTGAGATGCACTTCCTGTTTTCCAGAGGATCCCCACAGGAGGTAGCAGTGCTTCCAGGGGCTCTGAAGCAGGCAAGCAGCAGAATACTGATAGTGCAATGGGGGGTGCTTTGCTTGAAGCAGTAGACTGAAACGCTAAGATGTCACAAGTCTAGGTCTTTCTATATAAACTAGGTGTATTTTGGATATTGCTTAGATAGCTTGATGTTCTTCTTTTTTAATTAGCAATCAGTCTCATAGAAGGGTGCACCTGATGATTTTTTTAGAATTAGAAATAGAAATGTGGTTCAATATGATACTGCAGTGTTTCATATACTTCATGCTCTTGAAATGTCATACAAACTATGTAATTTCACAAGTTTTTTCTCTGTACTCTTTCAAATTTTTTATCTAATCCCATTATTAATTAAGGAAAACCCCTCCACATAAGCCAAACCTCTGTGAGCTAAGGAGCTAAATTTCATTCATGACGTATACCATGTACCTCAGTTCCAGCAATGATCGTTCTCCCTCTCTTTTGCACTTATCTTCATTCAGCTGACGTTTCTTTCAAACAATTTTTATCTTGTTGTCACACAGTTCTAGTAAAGAATTTGACTGATGACTGGAATTGCAAAGGACCAAATTATGAAAGCTGATATAAATAATTTTTTTCAAATAGGGAAAGAAAAAGGCTCATTGTTTCCTGTTGTTTGTGAAACTCCTTACACTGTGTTCTTACACAAAGTAGTTGGTGGTCAACTCTTTTATGTTCATTGGCTGATCTGAAAAATTCGATCAACTAATAGTGAATGAGTGGAATTCAGGCAGAGGGGGATTAACAGCACAAAGTTTCTAGATGCTGCAGAGTGCAATGGGCAAGGAAAACACCTTGCTTTTCCTGGTCCATGATAATGAATGGCAATGATTGCCATGAATCTGACACCATTTCCCACCATTCGTCTGGAGAACCTGGCAGCTTGTGGCTTAGATAGGCATGTTCTTCACTGGCTGAAAAACTGTCTGGATGGCCAGGCCCAGGGAGGGGTGGGACTAACTCCAGCTGACATAAAACTGGATATTCACAGCTTTTGAACAGGATACAAATAGTAGAACATGTTTTGATAGTTTTGTCTCTAGCACAGTTAGTCCCGGTCAGTAGAAGATAATCTTCCTTCTGCATTTTAGGCTGGATTTCTTCCTCCCTACTCTGTGACATCTGTGACTCCTTAGTACTGGAGATGCTTACTATTCAAAATTTACTCTGGTTTGTTGCAGCCAGTTTTGTTTTATTGAAATCCTCCCTCTTTCCTTGTATAGCTTTACTTTTATTAGGTACAATGCTTTTGCCTTGGAGGGAAGAATAGTTATTATACTTTGTGGACATAAATTCCTTTTTTTGTTATAAATGAGTTCCAGCAAACTCCCCAGAGAGTGGGAGGAACACCAAAGGTGTTCTTTGTGTTCTATGGGACAAGGCTTTAAAGCTGGTAAATTTGTGAGCTCTTTTTATGCAGAGTGTAAGCCTGGACATTGTCAAGAAGACATTTCTTCCTGTGCTAAGGGAGTGCTTGATTTGCTATTGACACATGATACTGAGAAAATGTGGTGTTGAACAAGGCAAATTACTGCCCCAGAGTTGCAATTTGTGTAGTACTGGAGCTTGACTTATTAGCAGATGTCACATCAGTGTTTTGTCTTAATTCTCATTTATTAGTGTTTATTTATCCCTAGAAAGGAATTATCATAATTCTTCCTTTGTCCTAACAAGATTTTTTTTTAAGTATCTTGAGTTTTGTGAAGAAAAAGGTTGCCTTTCCACATAAAAATGTCAATAGTTTGAGTCTTTACTACAAGGTGGAACAGAAGAGAGTGTTCCTTTACCTAAACAGCAGCAGATGAAAAATCATACCAATGTCCATCACATGAACATATCTTCATTTTGTTGTAATAATTTTTTCCTTCTGGTTTCATTTTCTGCTGTGTTTTCTCTTGAGAATTGGAAAGCAGACTTTTTGCTACCACACTCAGAAAATCAATCAAGGTCCACCTAAAGAAATAACTCAGACACCAAGCAGTGTTTGCAATCATTTTTCCTTGAGAAATCTGTTGGAGACTTCAGACTATGATGATCATTGAACTTACAAATGGGTAAACAGGATGATCCTTTTTAATGTACTTTGAATAAAACTGACAAGTTAATACCAGCTTTATTTCTATTCAGCAGACATGTTTCTTGGGTAACTTTGAACAGAAATTAATGATAACAATGGCATCTGCCTATGCTTATAGTAAAGTGTCTCCCTTAAGTTTATTTTATAAAACAAGCATTATTTAGAGCAGTGTCTTGCCTGCTGTTCATCCAAGCTTGTTACGCTCTACAAGAATTATATAGGCAATTATATATTATTTTGCTCACTGTGTCATTTCACTTGAAAACAAATCCAAACCAACCAAAAAAAAACCCACCTCAAATTCAGTTCAAACAACAGTTTTAAGATGGCTATGACTTATTAATAGCAAATTCTTTCAAATTCTGAAACCAGAAACAGCAGAAACTAAAAGCCATCAAGATGGGCAGCCACTAGCAAATCCATTTTCTATTGTATTGGTACAATGTGAGAAATATGAAATAATTCTGGTGCTATTTTATTTTCTTAAACATACAGAGTAGCCAGAGATTTAACTGCAACTCTTTTACAGAAATGTATATATTACTCCGAAAAGCAGACTGATTTTTTTTTCTTGGTATAGTATATAGATGCTAATTTTTGTGGCATTAGAATTTAAGGATATAGTCGCATTTTATGCTCTACTTCAAAAGGGTGTAGGAGTCACCAATCTGTGCCTTTCATAAAGTCTAACATTTGTCTCTCAACTTTCTGATAAAGAAGAAAACTGAAATTGGGGGTAAGCTCACCTAGTACTTGCAAAAAAAGGAGTTAGATCTTTGAAAAGCTAGTATTTTATTATTTGAAAAAAGAATCTAGGCTCTCTAAAAAATAATTACCCTTAAGCTATTGGTATAGCAGCACTTAAAATAACTTTCTGACATCCTCAAGATGTGTTGGGGTTTTGGTTTTTTTTTTATTTGATCTCCCTTTAAACTTGCTTAACAAGAAAGCAAAATCAGTTCTTAGAGCCCGGAGTATCTTTATGGAAAATCAGGTTATGGAATAAAAGAAAATTCGTTAATTTGTTAATTTATATCAAAGTGTTATTATTAATACAGATCTTTAGTCTTAAAACGGGTTTAGTATTTTACTTTTTACCCACTTTTGGAAATAGATTTCTCCACATTCTGTTCATTAAAAGCATTTTGTCACTATAATACAAGATCACGTGGCAAAGAGAACTGAGGGTGAATCAAAACATTTTCTTTCAAATAAGAATCCTGGTGTGCTAAAAAGCTGTATGCCAGAAACATCAGTGAATTGTGATTTGATGAAAGAAAATCTGTTTGCCAGGAGCTAATTTGTGCAAAAAAAAGGTCTTGTGAAGCTGCTGTAATTAGACCTCAACTCAGAATAAAAATATGATATTTATAGTTCTTTGTATCTCAGATTCTTTCCAGGAACATTGGCTTTAGTAGTTGGTAATATTGATGAGACATTAAATCTGCTGTGAAAGTAAACAATGGAACTGTGCTTGTTTTGGGAGTGGTTTGATTATTTAAAAATTGTATTCATCCCTGTAATTTCATCTTCAGACTGGGATAGCAGCGGTTTTTTCCTTCTTGGTACATAGCTGACAAAAACTGTTTCCACATGGAAAAAGAAACTTAAGAGAACACTGTTTTTCTGACCATCCTCAATGTGTTTTATCAGTATTCCAGTCTTTCATGACTATAGTAGACATTAATACGTAATTGTTGTATTATGAGCTGGTCCTGTCAGCACCTACAGCAAGAATGTGAATGCAGGATATCTGATTTAGCAAGTCAGTTTAACAGTTGTATCAGGTCTCCCCTGTCTTTTCCATAGCGTTTGGCAGACAAGCTCGTGAGGAGATTGAAGGGCATTCCTAATGACACATTTAAATCTGACATTATTTCCCACTCCATAGAAAAGTGTCCGTTTGTCTGGATTCTCAGCTTCCACATGCAGTGTCCTTTCACCTACATGTTTTCTCATTTGTAACTTTAGAACAACAAACCAGTACATTTAGCAAATGAGTTGCAGGTGCCTCCTGCTTTCTCAGCTGCTGCCTGCATGTTGATTTACCTCGGACCTCCTCTTTTATTGTGGCAGTATTTCCATTAATGCCTTATTACAAGATCTGATGTCACTTTATTCCAAGTGATAACATGATGTCCTTTCCCCCAGAGACACCAAGTGTTGCCCGTGTCAGAGAGCTGAGCGTGCGGTCCCCCGTGGCAGCGGGATGCATCCTCTGAGGCAGCACAGAACAATGTGCTTTGCCAAGTAGCTGTTCTGAGTGATTATCTGCACCACGAGGGAGTCTGGGGAGCCCAGGCACAGACGAGGACACCACATGAACCTGGAGCTGATTCTTCACTGACAGGAAGAGAATTTGGCTGGATAACAAACTAACAAAACCAAAGTTCTGAAGATCTGGCAGATAGGAGGGGAGCAGGTGTCACATGTTTCGGCAGGTGTTGGGTGTCATGTTCAGTGTTCGTTCTTGGCAAATCACTGCCACCCCTTTTGTTCAGAAGTTATGCTGAATTTCTGAAATTTGGGAATACAGCATGTGATTGATAAACACCTGCTGGTGTAAAACCAAAAATAACTTCCCCCAAAGGTTCATACACTTCTAACATTACAATGCAAGCAAATTAGATTAGAAGGAAAGTCTATTTTCTTTACAAGAATGTTCTGACTTGGTTTTGCTGAAACTTATTTGTCTCAGTTTTTCTTAGGAAGGTGCAGAGAAATTTACTGTGAAGGCTCTTCATGCCAAGAAGCAAACTGAACAGTCTCTTTACACGAGTCTAGGATGGACCATTTTGCCAGTTTTTCTGCTGAGGGGAAGACAGTAATTTTTTCAGAGAACATATAGTGTGTGACTGAATAAACATTGTAGGTGGTAGGCAAATGCCGTGGACCTTGAGAAAGCTATTTCAGTGGTTAATCAACTTCATACTTCTGACACCTCTGATTCCTTGGCTCCTAAATATGATAGAATGAGGTATGTGAACTGCAGTTCATAATGGTTTATAAAATGGAAGCATAGTCCCTGGTTCTATGATGCCTAAAACAGATGATTATTCTTCTTCTCTGCGTTTAGTCAGTCATTAGACAGTAAGTTGTCTGAAACCCATCCTAGAAATTTTAGGGAAAAAGTGAGGCCTTAATATCTGGGAACAGCATTGCCAATTTGTGTCAGGAAAAAAAAAAGACTTTTTATATAAAGATAGACATCAAATCTTGGAGTAATTACTAATTTCAGGATATTAACTTTCCCTGCATATTGGCTGAAGCTGTGTTCATATAGTAAAATGTGGGAAACTGTACACTGGAATGCAGATCTTGGGTGGTGGGGAAAAGAGGAATGGTGTGATGAAGTCTGTGCTGCTCAAAGTCTGGCTTTGGAAGAAATCATACTTCAGTCTCTTGCTCCCTCACTCAGATGACCAAAGACACACCTGGAAGACTTGTAGTAAGCTATAGTCAAAGGAAAAGAAATAATATATCATGTTTCTTTTCACTGCAACTACTAAGATAGCAAGCTTTTAAATCTTGTCTTTTAAAGAAAACAAAGCAGTGAAACTGTTTATAGCCTGGCATTAATTATTTGTGTGTGTATGCACACATATACCAACAAGCATGCATATATGTTTAATGGAAATACATTTTTTAGAGTCTAATTATTTCAAACATTTAAAGTTACATCATGAGGTGGGAGAGAAGAGAAAAGAAGGCATGGATAGAAGATTCTAGTGTTCAGAGCTGTTAGTGTGACAAACTTCATAAACACCATGTGTCCTAGAAATACATAACAGAACTTATAAAGCATTTATGGACTTTAGTGACTGTGAAAATTGCAACTGCTGGTATTTGGGGTAGTAAGAGAGTTGTAACTTGTTACAGAAGATGACATCTTTATTGCCTTTGCTGTCTATAATCATTGTTTTTACACAAAAGAAAGAAGCATGTCTGTAAAAAAGTATAAGGCTTGAATAAGTGTCTTGAATGGAGATGATGTGAAACATTATATTTTATCTTAAATACTCTACTTGCCAGTAAATTATGAAATACAGGTTATTTTTAATTTTATTAATTTTAAACCCAAAGTGGGAAATGTCCACATAATCCTGTCCTTGTCCATAATCTGTGACATATGTCTGGAGTCATTAGAACTCATAATGGGGAGTTATGCAGGCTGTAAACATTTCCTCCTCTGGATTATTGCTCATCTCTGTGACAACAAAGTTAGTGTACCATACAGTGCATGAAAAAATCTCACTGTATGAGTTAGGGAGGCTGGAGCACAACACTAATTTGAAAAACTCTCTGCATTTGGTTCTTCAATGTCATTATTGTAACAAGCAGATTTTCTGTAAATCTTATCTCACCCATGTGAAAAATATTTCAGGAGTCAGGATCCAACTGCCAGGTCCCCTTCCCTCCCTCACGTGATGATGACTATGTACAGTTTTTCAGAGTGATGCTGCTGAATGTTGGACATGTAAAACACCTAGCCTGAAGAATATATTTTGGTTTGAATAAGATAATGCAGAGATAAGTGTAAAGGTCTGAGTTTCTCTGCAAAGTGCCTTATCCTCACAGCTAGATAATCATCATCCCTTTAGGGGTATGGAGAAAGAATAGAAAACTGTGGAGAAGGAAAAGTTTTGCTAATGTCCAAGACAGCAAAATTAGAAATACAGTAAAGACATTGCTGACTCAATTTCACTATCCCATAGTAGACCCTTGAATTTTTTCCAACACATTCTCTGTTTTCCCTTGCTTCTTAGCTTATCCCATCTCTTTGCTTTGTAAGGTTTCCAGCCTTGTCATTGCATTGCTTTGCACAAGGCCTGGTACCATAAATCTATCACCCTGGCTGAGATCACAGCGTACCACTGTACATTTTGTTTTGGCACTGGGTAAATACTGCATTTATTCTGAACAATGACCATGTTTGCCAAACAAGTAGGAATAGATGGCGGGGGAGCTACATTGCATTAAAATCAATGGCCTTGCCAAGTGCTCTTTCTCAGGCTCAACAAGAACACTCAAGTTCTCTCATGAAAAAACTTCCAGAGACAGTTAAGGTATCTGCTAAACACAGAGATAAATAGCCTGGCGATAGTAAAGGCAAACAGATTACCTGGAGCTGTAACACACAGTCTGAGGTACTGCTTGGACCTTCTCTTTTTCTATGAAGAGTAGCAAAAATGAGATTAAAAAAAAGGAAATATTGACTTCTCTGGACATAGACTGTGCAGGCTATGGCTGCCCACAGTGCATTCTGCCTAGCCCACAGCTTTCTTCTCTCAGCAGTAAATTCCCCACATTTGTATAACCCAGCAAAGTGAAGGGTTTGGGTGACTGTTTTTCCCCCCTCACCTTAGAATTAATACACAGGAACAAAAAATTTAACCTCAAAAGGGATGAAAATTATTGTTGACCTCTTTCAACCCTCTGTAATCTGTATCTAGCCGAAAACTGGGTTGTCTGCTTGATAACTCAGATTTTGTCTCAGCTGGTTTTGAAAATATTTCTGCTGTTTTGAGCTGTCTTTGGTAGCTAATTTTCAGTAGGAGCCCTGCGGACAGAAGGAAGCATCACATCGACCTAACTGGGGCATATTCACCATGAAAAGAAGGCACAGGGGTCAGCTTGTGGTGATAGCAGGAGGGACAGATAGATCACACAGAGATGCACCTTGTATTCTTCAGGAAAATTGTGTCCTTTTATCTCTTGCCATGTATTTCTGACCCTTCTGCTGCCTTTTGCTACCTTGTGACCCTGCTTATTTCGTATAGTGGCAGCACAACAATAAGGATTTTATTAACAGTAATGTACATCTACAGAGTTTCCTGAACTGGGGGGCACTCTACATCTACTAATCTGTTTTCTTTCCTTGCAAGGTGAAGGGCTGCAAGATTTAAATAGATGTTTTGCAGAAGAAATGACATAAAACATAAGTGACATAAAACATAAGGCACTGGAAAAACATGGTCAGATACAACCAGATGCACTAGAACAGCAAATGCAAAATGTTTGGAATTCTGCACTGACATCACAGTGCTCTGGATGTAGAGCTCCACGAATTCTCTAACTTCTTTTTAAGTAGAGCAAAATGCAAGGCAAGAAATCAGAATAATTTCTAACGTGCTCTTTGGTGACTGGTTTGAACTAAGACACACAAACACGCATCTCAGAGATGTACTTTAAAAAACCCAATCATATTCATTGATAAATTCTCCAAGACATTCACTATAATTTGATTTATAACAATGTAGCATAACTTGAATTCTTGCCTGTGTAAAAAAAGATCAATGTAAAGTCACATTACAAGGATTTACTCATGGGTACACAATAGTTTCTGCCTGCCTAATTAAATCTATGGTATCCAAGCCAATTCGACTGGGTCAAAGTTTGTGCACAGAATAGCTGGCAAGTGCTGCATATGCAGTGCCATTTAGTTATGGCAATTTGTCAGTGGCAGTCTTAAATGATGAGGTGTTACAAACACAGACATTTTCTTAACATTGACAATGTCATTTCAGGCATCCTTAATGACATTATAATTTTTATTGTTGTTGCTTGCTGTCTCCTTCCTCCCTAGAAATGTCTCTGAGGCTTTTCAAAATAACACAAAAACTCAGAAAGTAAAAGTCACTCATAATTCTTTGCCTGCCTCCTCACAGCTTTGCTGTCTGTAGAAAAGCTTTGCAAAGGAATAGTTTGCCTAAAGAAAATTGAAAGATATGTGAAATTTCTTATCTAAAGTCCTAGTTTAATGAAACAAAGATGAAAGCTCTCCATTTCAAGGACATCTAATCAGTTTTTGAAGATAATTACTGTGATTACATGGGTGTGTCTACATAGTGAGTAATTTTCTGGGTAAGAGGAAAGATGGGTGAGAAACAATAGGTGCCATAGCTCACTAGGGAAAACAAGAAAGTATGTAAAACTTTTATTCTCTCTGTATTCTTATGGTATCTGTGTTCAGCTAAGGAGCGTTACAGCTTTCTGTCCAGTTCCATCATTTTCTTGAAGGGAAGGAAACATAGCTTGCAGGTTTTTAAGAAGGATATTTGTCAAGTGGTTTTGTAGCACTAAGGTACCACAGATGACCCATTAAGATGCCACATAGCTTTGGGGAGAGGGGAAGGTATTTCTGCTTCTTTCTCTCTTTCTTTCTCT
>VZRX01015875.1:0-47637 GCA_013398075.1 Notiomystis cincta | reverse complement strand
TATTTTATTTATTTTATCTTAACTATTTTTAAATTTTATTTTATTGTGTCTATTTTCAGAAAAATAAGATTGTTCTTTCTTTGCAACTACCCTGCCTTTAGGAGGGTGGAACAGAGGAGTTTGGAACACAGCCTTTGCTTTGCAAGAGAATTTTGAAGTATTGAATATAAACACCCACCACATTTGGGGGTGGGTGTATATATTAAAAGAAGTAGTACAGAAGCATACACATGCACAGTGTTATTGTCAGGAGAAAACTTAAATAAGTGGATTTTGAGCAGCTTTTGACTTAATTAAAATGTGCTTTGATTTTACTTTGTTGTTTGTTTTTCTTTAATATTTGTGCAGCAACCTGTAGTCTGAAGAGAGTCTATTCTGAAATATACTGAAACCTGCTTTTTCAGTGTGAGGTACCAGAGGTGAAGCCATTGTGAGCAGCAAATCAAGGTGGGCTCCTCTGAGAAAAAAAACAGAGCAGGGGCTCTGGATTTGTCAGCCCAGTGGGTTGTGCACTGGAGGAAGCAAGTTCCTACTAAACTGTGCTTTAGAGACAAAAATAAGTTTAAAAAATATAGATATACAGTTGGGCTAAGATGTTATGGAGTATTTTATTGAAGAGGAAATAGAAAAATGTTGAAAAGCATCCTGCAGTCTAGGAAATGAGATAGTGAAGAGATCAAAAGGTCCCTGTCACTGGGAAATGTCTGATTATTGCTCTGGTTTGAGCTGGGGCCCATTTAGCCACTTAGCTTCTCCCCACAAAAATGTAAACACTGCACGGTTTGGAAATCAGGAATCAGCCTTTGGGACTGGAGCTGCTCAGATCACTGAGTTCCTGGGACTGTCAGAAGAGAGGGGAGGGAAAGGTGTTGCTCACATTTGCCCCAGGCTCCCATCCCCTGGAGCTGTTGGGAAGAGGATCATTCATGACCCTGCAAGGAAAAGGGTTTTTCTCTGTGGACGTGCCATAGATGCAGAAGGACACACAGAACCTCACTCCTGGCTTTGGAGTCTGAAAGTGTCTTTTCTCCAGTTCCTTTCATGCCTTGAGAAGGTGAGGGCATTCCCTGCCTGAGGAGTGGGCAGTGACTCCAGCCTCTGTCCTGGAGCCAGATTTGGTGACAGGGTCAGATTTTTGGGGGGTGAGGGTGTTTCCAGCAGGGACAGGGTGGACACAGCCCCTGGAGTCGTTCACCTCTCACCTGGAGTGAAACCATGGGCCAGGGAAAAGGGCAAGGGAGGAGAGGGCAGAAAGTAAAGGGGAGAAAAGGGGAATAAAAGGGGAGGGCAGGGCAAGGGGGAGGAGGACAGTGAAGAGGAGGAAATGATGGGAAAAAGAAGGAAAAGGATGGAGGGAGGACAGGAAAGGATGTGACAGCTCAGTAAAGGGGAAAACAGGCAAGGAAAAGGGAGGAGAGCAGAGAAGGAAGATACAGGGAGGTGCCATTTCCTCCCCCAGTATTTCCTTGCTGCCTGGGGTCTCTTTACCACTTAGAGACAGCTCTTCTGTCCTGCCCCTGCCCCTGCCCCTGAGGTGTTCATTCATCTGCCCTTTATTACACCTTGAGGCTGGACAGGTTTGTTCACTGAAATGGCTGAGTGCAGGGCACTCCAAGGGTGCCACTGTTCAGTGACTGCTCTGGTGTTTGCCCCTCATCTCCCCATGGATGGTCACAGAGCCCAGGGGCTCCATCCATGCCCTGGAAATGCTCAGCACAGCAGTGAACTACTCCTGGTTTTCCCTCCCCACCTTTAGTGGCCCAGTATTTTACAAGAGCTCAGAACTGGTTTCATTCTAACCCTTAGCACAAAAATATTCCCATGTGTCTTCATGAAAGGACTTTACCTTCAAATTACTTTACCTTTTAAAGCACTACTTACACTGAGCCAAGAGGTTTATAAAATAACACTTCAAAATGCAGGTTACTCAGCAGTTCTAGGGGAGTTGTGTCTTCACACCCTAACCTGGCTCCTCCAGGGAGTGAATGTGACACTGAGGGTTCCAGTTCCTGGGGGTCAAGGTGTTTAAGAGCACTCACTCCTCCCTCTTCAGTGTGGTTACAGTTAATGAGACAAATTCTGATGTGATGTACAACACTGGAAAAAAAACCTTGTTATTTTTATTATTTAGCAGTTTACTTCTGCAGATGTTGTGAAGTCCAACAAGCTCTGGCAATCTCCTCTCCCCCACCCTTCCTCCACCTGAGGGAAGGAAATATCTGAAGTTAAACATTCAATTTCCCACGGCTACTCACTTCAACTACTTCAAAACAAGGTCAGAAACAGAGGCCTTGAGATGCAGACAGTGAATGTAAAACTGAATCCTCCCTGAATTATTTACCAAAATGCAGGTTTTTTGTTAAAAAGAGGCTGATATTTCAGTGCAAGACCAGGTCTTCTGTATCTACCTGTATTAGTGAATTAAGAGAAAAAAACCAACAAAAAGCCCACCTAACAACCCAACCAATGCCACCTAATCACAATGTTAATGCACACTAATCATGGTGTTAAAGCTCCAAACCACAGGACACCTCTGCTCCAACAGCTGAAATTAAATCTTAATTTTATTTTTTAAAGGTTTATCTACATTCCTGCACTGTGCAAATGAGTCCTCTCAAGGAAAAAAAAAAAACACAGAGAGGGAACAGCTTGTGTCAGGTAGTGCAGAATGACTCAGTAGAGCTCCTTTAATTTCTTTACACAGTAAACAGACTCATATTTATACCAACACCCTCTGCCCGTTGTATTTACATGGACACTTGTACATATATACATGTTAGCAAAATACAGGGCTTCTCCCAGACCCAAAGCTGTGTCAGCTACACCTCTGTTATACAACTAGTGCTTAAAAAAGAAAAGCCACCTCTTTTTCTTTTCTCTAAATACTAAAATTATATTTTTTCCCTTCTCTAGTCACACAATTCTGGCTCCAGCCTGGTACTTGCAGCTCTTTCTGGCAGTGAGGAAATGGATTTTCAAGAGTCCAGCTCGAGTTGCTCTTGGTTTTCACTAAGTCTCAGCATCAGCTGCTGCTCATAATAAAGGCTCTTTGCATAGTTGATTTCTTGGGACAGCTTTACTGCCAGAGCTTCTGATATCACTTTCACCTGCAGAAAGAAAGGGGATTTTTCTTAATGTGCTCCTGCTGTCAGCTAAAACAGAAGAGATTTTAGATTTGAAGGAAAGGACAGAAAGGTTTCAGTGGAGTTTCCTTCTCAGCACTAAGAGTGGAGTAAGGAAGAAGCACAAGGAGCACCAGGTACACACACAGCTATTCAAGGGTGAGAGCAGGAACACTGTGCCATATCTGAGGTTATTTCCTTTGCCTCCCCTCCCTCCTTCTATCTGGCTGGTCTGTTTGGAATGTGAACTGGCTTGGGTCAGGGGTGAGTTTGTAACTGGGCCTGCAGAGCAGCCCAGGAGCCACTACTGTAATGGCACAAAACAAACACTGGTTACAGAGTTAGAGACCTACAGTAAAAAACTACTCCACGTAGGAGAAGATGAAACATACAGCAAAGTACCCAAGTTCCATTTATGTGGTAAACTCAAAGGCCTTTCACATGTTTCTTCCTGTTCCTTTCCTGCCCGCAGGAATATTTTAGGGTTTTCCTTTCTTCAGCTTTCTCAGGAGCTTAGGGAGCCACTTCTGCAGTCACTGAAACCTGGGCACAGCTGTTTTCCATGCTGACAGAACAAACCTGTGACTAAGACACTCTGGTCAGGAGGGGAGAAGGGGCAAGGGGTGCCAGCTCCTCACCATGGGCCGCTGCTGGGAGGGGCCGGGCATGGCCACGCCGCTGCTCGTGTTCACAGCCTTCTTGGTGAGCTGGATGTACACATTCCCGTGGTCCTTGGACACCAGGCAGTGGTACAGGTCATCATACTTGACCTCCAGGAATATGGAATCCCTGTCCATGCAGTCCCCATTCTTCAGGAAGTACACGGCCTTGGAGGAGATGAGCACACAGTAGCTGTCGATGTTCTCCACGGCGATGAAACTGCAACAAGGGGGAAAACATTGTCAGATTGAAGCTAAAACCAGCAAATTAACCAGTGTCCTCACCTGCTCTGTGACCTTCAGAAGTCCATCAGAAAATGTAGGGGTGCAACATCTACAGTTCATCTGTATTTAATTTAAACTGTTTAGAAATGGAGCTGATGAAGGACACTCTCACCTAGTTAGAAAAAGATCATGTTGTAAATCAAATATCAGTGCTGCCTGCCAAGCCACCAGCTTTGGGCAAACCAGCTTTGGGCATTACAAGAACACATAAAAATGTCCTTTGACAAGGACTTAGGAACAGTAATTTCCTTGCTCTGGAGCACTGCAAGTTCTAATGCTGAAGCTTAATTACAAACTAACTTCAGCTCCAGAGCTGATATGTGAAAGGTTTGCAGACATTTATGACACAAGAGCATTATCCTGTAACCCTCCTGTGCTTCCCTGCTCCCCACACCTCCCTGCCTTCAGAACCAAAAACAAGTTGAACCTGCTGCCAGGATCAGTAGCAGAAAAGAGAAATTAGCTGTTTAACACGGGGTGAGAGGTTAAGCAGCAAGCAGGTTTCCCCAGGGAGATTAGGCTGAGTGATGAATAGGAAGAGAGAGAGAAGAGTGAGTTAGGAATATTGAGAGTTATGATGGCTGAAAAGGCATGAAAGAATAATTGTAAGGTGCAAAAATGAAATGGAAGTTGAACACAAATGCTTCTCCCCCACTTCTGATTTACTACTGAAATGAATCTCATCATTGGGTTTTTTAAATGCTGAAAAATTCAGCAACTTGAATGTGAAATCACAGCTGAGTAGAGTAATAGAGTAGTGCCAAAGAGAGTAATAAAGCTCTGCCAACAGCCCCCAGGGTTGAAGATCATCAGGCATCTGTAAAGGAGGATTCTCCTGCTGTCTGGTACATTCCCAGTTGCTGCCCTCTGAGCCACTCTCACACAAACCTGTCTGCTGTCCTCACACCCTACAGAATCCTCCACTGGCTTACAGATCAGTGACTTTTGTCACTACTCAGAGTAAACAGAAAAGATCCCCATCTCCAAACCCACCCTTGGCTCTACCAGTTAAATAAAACTGTGCACAAAACTACTCTGAGCTGCAGACAAATAAACTGAGAGCTATAAAAGGTATGTCAATAGCCAAAAATATGGCAAGAGATCAGGCCATGGCTTCTTTTTGTGGTATAAAAGGATAACTCCAGTAATTCTGTGTTCCCAGTCCTCTCAAAGACACTGCTCTGCACTGAACTTGCCTTTTCCTCCCTGCTGTGTCCCTGTCCTTGCTCCCCTCACACTGGGGAAGGTGCACACACCAACTCCAACCCACGCTGTCTTGGCAGTGCCGAGAAGGGCACAAGCAGTCTCATTAAAAAGGGCCTGTAAGGTGCTTTGCCCAGCTCTAACCTTGGCTCCAGGATGAGATAAATGAACTGTGTTCCTTTAAGTAAAACAAACTGGGGGAAGAGTGGATTTCAGCTTAGAGAAACCCAGGTGAAAGACAACATCAGCAGAGCTCCGGAAATCAGCAGCTGCCCCGCAGCTCTCCCTGGCAGTTCAAACACTCTGGGGCAAGGTTCTGCCTTTGAAATTAGTTAAATAGGATGGAGAGTGGTATTTTTTATGAAGTGTCACAGATAACTTAATTTCAACTCAGAGCAGAACAGCTGCAGAAGAACAGCCTGGTGCCCTGGACGGGCACATCAAACACCAGAGTTTGAGGGAGGCCCCGGATCCGGGAGGGTCACGATGGCAGTGGGGACAGGGGGACATCCCTGGGGACAGGGGGACATCCCTGGGGACAAAGGGGCACTGGCAGCTGCTCTGCAGTCCAGGGCCAGCACCTGGGCACTGACTGTGGGCTGCATTGGCTCTGTAAGGACAGCAGTGATGCGTGCAGCTCTCCTTAGGAGACTTTTGCTGGTGGTATGTATATATTCTGAGGAATGGAACAGAGGTCAGTGAGTTAATGGAGAAGCACAGAAACATTAGCTAATTTGTAGTTCAGGCTCTACATTTTGTTCTAAGTTTGAGTCATGCATCATTACCTTTGCTCTTGCCAACTTTCTTCTCAGTGTCCAGTTCTTAAAACAGGTATTTTTAACCTTTTCAGATACTACTGCAAGATACAGCTTTTTTTTTAAACCCATACATCTACACTATTAAAAATATCTCAAATTAATAAAAAGAAAAATTAAATGAAACATGATCCAGTAGAACAAAGTAGAAGCAACCAGATCTCTGGAGAATTTGTGAGGTTTTTAACAACATCAGGAAGTAATTACACAATATTTTCCAGAAGTGAAACAGCGAGCCTAACTGGAAAAAAATGTGGAAACATTTAGTTAGAACAGTAGAGCAAGGTATTAAACCCCCTTTTATGGATTTAACTCTGAAGGAAAATATGCAAATAATCAGGTCTTCGAATGTGTTTCTGATTATGATACTAGGATAAAAGTCAGAGGCATAATTTTGTACTTATTTTCCATGACAAGAAACACTGTGTTCCTGTTGAATGATGTTCCCAATGGTGAGAGTCACAGTGAATGAACAGTGGGGCTCGATGACAAAGGCCACTGCTCTGCTAGGGGCTGCACTGGTGATTTTTTTTGGTCACAAATTGCTCTTTCCAGTCTGCCTGCCTAAGAGCCATCCTGAATAGGCACAAAGATCCTGAAAGGAGATGGAAACAGGATACCCCAAATGTGAACTCACAGGGCCACAAGTAAGTGGCAGATTGCAATCTCTTCCTCAGGCAGAACCTGGAATGGCACATGGAACCTGCCCAGTGACACTGGGGACACCAAGTGACCCTGATGAACCTGTACCTCCCTCTCCCAGCTCCACCATCAGCAGCACTTCCAACCCCTTGCCTTGGCAGATGCTCTGATGGGTGACAGACACAGCAGATCAGTAACTGTGGTGGAGATCAGACAAGTGATGAATTCTGCCTGTAGACCCCAGTCCAACAAACTGACATCCCCCCTGTAGAATCACAGAATAACTGGGGTTGGAAAAGGCCTCTGAGACCATCAAATCNTGCCTTGGCAGATGCTCTGATGGGTGACAGACACAGCAGATCAGTAACTGTGGTGGAGATCAGACAAGTGATGAATTCTGCCTGTAGACCCCAGTCCAACAAACTGACATCCCCCCTGTAGAATCACAGAATAACTGGGGTTGGAAAAGGCCTCTGAGACCATCAAATCCAACTGTTCCCCCAGCACTGCCTGGGCCAACACTAACCCATGTCCCCTAGTGCCACATCCACATGGCTTTTAAAGCCCTCCAGGGATGGTGACTGCACCACTGTCCTGGGAAGCTGTGCCAAGGCTTTATGACTTTACATGAATAAATTTACCCCCATATCCAACCTAAACCTCCCCTGGTGCAACTTCAGGCCATTTCCTCTCATCCTGTCCCTTGTTCCTGTCCCCTGTTCTGTGGAGCAGAGCCTGACTGGCTGCACCCTCCTGTCAGGGAGCTGTGGAGAGCCAGAAGGTCTCCCATGAGCCTGAGCTGAGCACCCCCAGCTCCCTCAGACACTGCTGGTGCTCCAGACCCCTCCCCAGCTCCATTCCCTGCCCTGGACACACTCCAGCCCCTCAAAGCCCTTGCTGTGCTGAGGACCCAGAACTGAACACGTGCCTGTGTGCGAAGCAGTTTAGACGCGAAGACGCGATGGCAGCACCCAAAACAGCAATACTCAGAGCAGCTGTGTAAGTGGCTGTGTACTCACAACTCATCCTGGATGTTGTCTGTCAATTTGAAGAGCTGCTCCTGTCCCTCTGCTTGGCTCTCCAGGTAGCGGGGCAGGAGCCCCTGGGGCCCCCTGCAGCACCGTGGCTTCCGCACTCGCTCCGCCTGCGTCCTGCGGCAAGAGACACACACACATCACCTCTGCAGCCTCCCCTCCACGGGCCCTGTCTGCACACAGACTTGTGGTCAGCTGGAAACACAGAGCCCTCCAAAATCCCAGCTCTTCACAAACAAGGGGTGTAGATCCTGGAGCAACTGGCTCTGGAAGATGTGGTGTCTACTCGTGTATTTCTATGAGACACAGAACCATACAGTAATAAAAATAGAAGGATTTTGTCTACAATGAAGGGGCTAAATTAGTAGGAAGAAGTGATTTAGGCAGTGTACACTCTCTGAAGATTTGGAGATCTATTTATCTAGTCAGTAAAACTGACTTGACCATTTCTTCTCCCTCCTCTAAAGAAAATAAGAGTGTCAAAACCTAAAGAGAGCTCTCACTGACAGCCAGTGCCAGGAGACTGCAAACTCTATGGTTATGGAAATAGAAACATGCAGTTAAATTAAGACAGAAGAAAAATCCTCATTAATTAGGGTCCACATAGCAGGGTTTAACATACTTTACTCTTCTGTGGGTCTATCTACTAAAAGTGACAATAATAATGACACACACTTGTGGGCTGACAGCCATCAGAGGTTGATACTGGCCACAGCACTGCAGAACTGCAGGCTCGGTTCCTCCCTTAGCAGAATTTTGTTAAAAAATAATACTCTGAATTCCTCCCAGCTCCTGGAACGCCCTGCCCCTGAAGAATTGTGTTACAGGCTGCCGAGCCCTGCTTCATTCCCTGTCCCTTCCCAGCAGCATCACTCTAGGGCTGCTCCACGGTATTTCACAGCTCTTCCAGGCTACTGCTGTTACAAATTTTCCATTTTGGATTAGTGCTCTCCCTTCCCATCCTGGCTCTTTGTAAAACCCTGCACAAGGAACTCCAGCCTTTCTGATCCAGGGACACAGAGAATTATCTTTGCTTTTGAAGCTGCCCACCACCAGGAGCGAGCACTCACCTGTGCTCCATGATCTCCAGATGTTTTCTCTGGAGCCTCATTTCCTTGTCACTTTTCCCCCCCAGAAGCTCTGTCCCACACCTGAAGCCTGGGCACCCTTTTAAAATTTGTTTTCCTGCAAGTTTTTGACAACCCTTAATGCATTAAAGTACTATGGCTCTGGTGCAAGTCACTTCTCCTGCCCCTTAAACTCCTTAGATATAAGCAGGATTCACCTGCACCAGGTACAGCATTCCTGAATTTCTAAACCTACACAAGAGATTAACAAACATGTGCCTGTTTCTACCTATTAGAGTCCTACAAAGCAGTAAACAAGTGTTTGCCTCCATGAATGCAAAATGTTGAGACAAAATTCCAAAGAAATTAAAGAACTCCAGCCAGTATAATTCACACTGTGCTGCTTGTCCTCCTTACTAACCTCTGAAAGCAGGACAATGGCAAAAGATCACTAATCCAGGAAGCCCCTGTGGGCTGTTAAACCTCTCTACAGCACCTACTGACAAGTTCAAAGTGACTTTCTGCAGCCTAAGGTAGGTTTTAAGCTGCAGTGGCCAATCAATAATGTCTGCTGAGACACTTTGCATCTTGCATTCAGGCAGGCTGGGTAACTGGGACAGAGCAGCTGCACTGGGCAGAGGGGTTTACATGAACCATCCTTGAGACAAACTCTGCCAGTCCCTCTGATATTCTGTAGGACTTTGAGAGGTATCTGCAAGCAAGGCTGCCCTAATGGTAATGGGATAGAACAGGGCCTTTTAATCCCATAGACACTGAAACTTCATGGGAACACTGGTTTGTAATGTCTGGCTCAAAGCAGGTCAGAGAGGAAGTACCAGTGCTACAAAGGCACTGGGCACCACAATGGATTTCTGAAGGTTTGGCAGTTTCTGAGCCAAGGTTTTATGTTCTGGTTCTGTTTTTACATGGAAGAAGCATTTCAGAGTACAAGTTCAGTGTTCACTGTGCCCTCCACACTCAGACACTGATCCTGGTGATAACAGATCATTCCCTTCTTGGTGATAAAGCCAGCAGTTCTCCAACCCAGTGCCACTGGTGCTGGGCCTAAACTGCATTGATTTAGTCCATCACCCCCTTGGCAAACTGCTCTGTTTGGTCTGCACAGCTAAAAACATTCCTCATCACTTGATTTTTTTAATCTAAAAATTTGTTCTACTGTCTCAAGTTACATTCTGTAAATAATAAGCAACCCTGGTGAAATCCCCAAAGCTGCAGATTTGTCAAGCAGAGCGGGCAGCAGTGCCCACATCTGGATTCCATTACCCAGGCACTCAGCAGATCTGCTGATTCCTTTTTAATAAGCACACAAAAGCAATACAAGGCAGGAATGCCCTCACGTCTGCCCAGCACAGCAGGGAATGGTGCTGCTGGATGGAGGCACAAAGGGCTGGCAGAGGCTGTTGGGAGGCTGAGAGGAACAGTGCAGCCCTGCCCTGCTCCCAGCTGAGCACTGCAGCTCTCACTGCAGCTGACTCTGCACACTGCAAACACTGCATGGCATTCACTGGTTGGCATTTGCTGAGCAGCTCACACAGTCCTTGGGATTCAGCTGGCCAGTTTTAAACCAGAAGTTTTGTAATCAAACACATCACCAACCTGAGGAAGGAAGTGGTTGGGTATTAGTGGGGATAATTATTGACCAACTTAGGGTGAGAAAACTCTCCAAAAGACACCACATGTTTTCCAGGATCACCTATCCTTGTTCCTTCACTCCACGTCTGCCCCATCAGGTACCCACCACACCAGGTTCCACCATCAGGTCAGTAGATGTGATTCCTGCAGAGGTGCATAAATACACAGTGGTTTTGAGACCAACAACTGTTACTCATTTTTGAGGTTCTCTTGGACCTAAAAAAATTCCCTGAAGTGTACCCTGAGTACCTTGACAAAATCATTAAAAAATAAAATTCAGAAGGCTTTCAAACTTTGTATATCAGAAGATGTTGGTCTGCTAAAACAAACTATCCCTATTCTAAAATGATTTAAAAAATATTTACAAATTTACATCTTTCAGTTTCCTCAGTATCACACCCAGAATAATTATTCATAATAATACAACTTCAGGAAATGTAGCAACTTCTGAGAAAAACCAAAATGGACAAAACCCCATGACCAACACAGTCATCACTGGATTTCATTTAAAAATGTGTATCTGGGGGATTTCTCATCTGGGTAACAGAACAGCACTGGCAACCACAGTTCTGTTCAAAAACCTAGCCTGAGCAGGGACACCCCAAATCCTGCACAAACAGCAGCTCTAAGTGCAAGGAAATGGAATTCTGGCACCTGGAACCAGTATTTGATGGCCCAGACTTGACCTGCTGCAGCACCTGCCCTCCAGCCAAGCCCCATGGCCACACCTTGGGGTGCTCCTGGCCATGAGCTCCCTCCCAAGGGATCCTTCAGCCCCAGGGCTCCCCCCAAAACTCTCTTTAGCCAGACCCAGTTCTTGCTGCCAAAACTTCAGCAACTGTCACCAGCAAAGGTCCAGTCTCACCACATCTTAGCCCAGTTAAGCAGTAACTTGCTGGTTCTGGTACAGCTAAAATTCAGTGTTCCCATTGTAAACTCGATTTTTTTCAGGTTTGCATAAAATTTCCTGACAAAAGCCTGCTCTGGGCTGTAGCTTGGCATACTGACTTTCAGCCTGGCAATGATTTTTATCCCCTTGAAATAATTATAAAACCTTAACTCAAAGGAAAATGGCAGGTAATGAAAGACACAATTCAAAAACTGTTGGTATTTTCAAGAAATAATAAAATCAAACTATTATTGGCTCTGGAAAAAGTCTGCTTCCTAAATACAGGGAGTGTTTTGTCTGAGGAGGCTTCAGTGCATTTCAGACATTGAAAGTGGCATGACCTGATAAGTTAAGGAAGGCAGAACCTTTATCTTCCACCATAAAATACACAACTAAAATATCTGGTTGAGTTGCAGACTGACTTGGACCTGCAGCCTTCCATGAGGATCACCATCCCCTGCACAGGATTGCCATGAAATGCAGAATGAGGATGGTGCTTGTGCCACAGACATGATGGGAGGACACTGCACAAAGCACACTTGGGAGTGCCAGAACCAATTAAATGCTGAGCAATGTATGCCTTAAAAACTGAGCTGAAAACTCAGCCATCACAGTGACAAACTCAATGCTGCAGCCATAGCTTGGGAACACATGGATAACAAACAAAAACAAATGTGTGCCACTTCCAATGGGGTCTGTAGTGCTCATCACACGTCTACACAGCACTAAAAATCCACTATTTCCATGATTCTCTCCTCACTGATGCACTTAACTTTGTTTCATGTGCTGAACCTGTGTGATGAGCAGGAATATTCCCTGAATTTACTGAGCAGAAGGGGAGAGACAGAAGGGTTTTAATGTGCCAGTTCTCAGCAACTGAGAACATTTAATGCCTTGGGCCTAATTTCAGGAAAACATGTGGCAATCTAGATTCCCTGCTCCCTGGTGATTCTACTGGTGCTTTGTTTCAAGGGGTCAGTGCAGTTGCTTCCCACCCTGTGCTGGACTTTGGGGTGCAGCTCCCAACAGGGAAGGTCACTGCCTGATCCCAGAGATCCGGCACAGCTCTGCCATGGGATTCATTCGCTGGTTCCAGCACAGATGCTGTTAAGGTGTGTTAAAATGCACACACAGTGCAGTCAGTTGAGTGCTGGATTTGGCATCAGAATGTCTCAGTTAGATGCAAGAATGTGTAAAATCACGAGCCAGATAGCTCCCTGCTGACTGCAGATCTGAGGAAGCTCATATGCGCCGTTTATTCCAGCAAACGCATGGAATATATTGTGCTTGTTAAATGTGCTCCCAAAATGCTAGTTTCAGGCAGAAACATGCAAATAAATGGTGCCTAGGGTTAAAACCTCCCACTTACAGTCAAATCCCTCCTCTTTGGAGGGATCTCCCAGCTCAGATGCTGCAGACCTTTCGCTGACCCGACATGCCTTCAGGAGAGTACAGCATGCTCAGGGAGCAACTGTTTATCATGGAGGTTGTTCCTGCCAGTTTCTTGGAGATAGAGCTTTTCTCCCCCTTCCCTGTTCTTTTGTACACCAGGTCAAAACAAAACTGAGAATTATTCCCCGGGTTTGCAGTTGTACATAACCTCATCAGGCCCCAAGTTCAAAGGGAATTTAGAAGAGATTAATTAAGACATAACTTAATTATGACATCCATATTATAAATCCAGCATCTGGGCAAGGTGTATGAGCTTGCACTGTAGACAAAGCACTGACACCAGCTGCACTCTGGGCATCAGCTTCTGTGACTCGTCCCACCTCTGCCTGTAACAGCTGTGCAGCAAAACTCACACTTTCTCAAGCACTTTGGCAACATCAAGCTTAAGAAGTTGACAAAACATAACACTGCCATCATCCCAGCTTCCCATTTCCCCCAGACTCTTCCTGTACTGATTACAGGGATGACTGCAGCTGTCACCTTAAAGAGTTTCTTGTCCAACCAATGTGTTGAAAAATGCTCCCCTTCACCTTCTGACTCAATGTGCAAGGTGGTTCTTAGCAGGGATTTCCTGCAAACACCTGTCTGAGAACAGGAGCTGAACATGCCCTAGTGAAACCAAAGTGCCCAGGACCATAACACTGCTCAGCCTCAGGGCACTGTGGAAGGGTTTAAAATATTAAATACTGTCTGCTGCTAGGCAGGGTCTGTAGCAGATGGAGCATTGCTCTTATGTCTGTGGCCATGAAATCCCAGACTGGTTTGGGCTGGAAGGGCCCTTAAAGCTCATCCTGTTCCACCCCCTGCCATGGGCAGGGACACCTTCTGCTATGCCAGGTTGCTCCAAGTCCAGTCCAGCCTGGCCTTGGACACTGCCAGGGATGGGGAGTCACCTTTATAATGGTCCCATCAAGCAATATCCAGTTGTAGTAAAAGCAAACATGGTCACTTTACTTCGAGTGTAAAATACTTCAACCTAACAGAAATGCTTCCACATTGTATTCCTGCCTTTCTGGGAAAGCAAATCTACTTTGGGAAAAAACAACCAGGGGTCCTGCCCAGCATCAGGACAGTGACTCTGACTGTGCATTAAGGACTGTGTCAATCAACTTTAATGACTGGATGTTTCTTCTCTTTCCAATCCTCCTTTCATATTTCTCAGTTACTGCAGCTGTAGCTGCAACAGGCACAGTAAAGTGCTTCAGCACAAACCTCACCCAACAAAAAGCTACTCACGAGGTTTGTTTTGATTTTTAAAGTTTGCAGTTGCAAGAACAATTCAGATCAACTGGCTGTACTTACAAAACTGATAAAGAACATTCCACATGTTAACAGCAACATTAGGTGAAAAAATTATCTATAAAAATACCAGCCACATGCTAAATGAGGTGACATCAAGGCAATAAATAGCTCCATCTGTATGAAAGAGTTTGCAGAACAACCCAGAAGATGTCTCTGAACAAAAAAGTAACTATGGATGAAACAGTGCTGAAAAAAAAAAGTGGGTTGGATTTTTTTTTTCCGGTTAAAAAAAAATAAAAAAAAGATCAGTTTTACATATTTTTCTGCGATCACTTTATAAATCTGCTGCACATTAGAAATCAGACACACGTGTGTGTTTTCCAAGTGCAGAGAGCCGAAGGTTTACATTTTAATAGCAAAGTGCCTATTTGTGAATGGCAGCAGTGTACATTACAGGCAGTGTGAGAGGGTTAAACAGGACAGGCTCGACTCTTTATAAACTTTTGCCCTCTGGATATGTACTCATTGGCTGCTGTACAAGACTCGAGCTGTATTACACGCCTTAACGATATGGTTCAACTGTCGGTCAGGCTCGGGGCTGGCGCTGGGCCAGACCGCAATCAATGGGACACAAACCTCCCCCTTTCAGATCATCACGAAGGCTCATATTATCTCCTTTTTGTCGTGCTGGTTAAATTTATGGAGCAGAACCCCGAAGCTGCATTCCTTGGCCTGGGCCGGCCCACGCGGGCCTCCCTTTGTTTGGTACTGTAAGGAGCGTGCTTTGGAGGACTGCGGGGTTGTTAGTTCAGGCACTGACTGTTTGCTCATGACTGAAATGAAAAGAGTTCAGGGGAAGGGCAAAAGGACAGCACAAGTGTAAAACCCCATCCCAGCAGGCCCTGGGCTCCCATCTACCGCTCCAGCCTGGGACTGAGCACAAACCCTCGCCTTAATGGCCGAGGGGAAAGTCTGTCTGGTAATGACAGGTAAAGAGCCCGGCTGCACCTGAGCAGCACCTCCAGCTCCTCTGCTTCCAGGCAAGCCCGTAATTGCTACAGAAATATGAACCTTGACTGAGCTCTCTTAAAACACTGCTTAAAAGTGGTATTAGTTTTAAAGCAATGCTCTATCTCTTTGTTTGAAAATAGAACCCATTATTGCAAACAGCCACACGGTTTAGTGTTTCCACCACTTTAAACACATGGAGTAACCTCAGAGAACCCGATATTTATGATGTAGCAAGGAATTCTAATAAGACACAGAATTACTGGAAATACAGTACAGAGAGGAGATTTTCATTCTGTCTAAAATGGGTATTTCCTGTATCTTTATACTTGGTCTGAGAATGAAAAAACCCCACCTCTGGGTATGCTCAGACACTCTCTACTCAAAGCTTTATTCCTGTTGTAAATAAAGGGCACTTCTTGATCCCACTCCTGACACCATTCTCATTCCAAATCAAAAACACAGCACTGTAGCAGCTACTGAGAAGAAATTAGCTCTATCCTAGCTGAAATCAGGGCAAGATCACAAAATAAGGATATAAGACACCTCTAATGTGATCTCAAGGCAAAAGCAGCAGGAGTGAAAGCAAGTGCAAAGACAATTCCAAATGTGCACAAGAGAAGCAAACACATACATGGGAAACCCCAAGGACTCTCAGTGGTTGTTCAGGAAATAGAAGGTGCCTCATTCTCAGCACACAAAACATCCATGCTCACCTTCATCACAATTAAGACATTCCCAAGAGGCCACCCCAGACCTGCTGTACCAGCACAGCTCTCTCAGGCCAGCAGGTCCCATGCTCACTGCCACTTGTGCCTTAGAAATAAGCACATAAACAAACCCTACAATCCTCCTGCACTACACTGGATTCATCTTTCCTGCTACTTTTATGCACTGAAAATCCCAGAAAAAGGGCCAGAAGAGATTATGAGAACTCACAGAATGCATATGAGATGTTTCTCAGTGCTGGGGCCCAAGCCCAACACTGGCCACAGCCTGGTGGGCTGTCCCAGAACATTCCAGCAGCCAAGGCTGGCTTGAATAAAGCCTTTGTTCCTTCCTGGTGGGCAGATGCTCCCAACTTATCCCACCTCGTTCTGAGCAGGCAGCTTTGTGAATTGGAATGGGAAATACTTTATGGCCCAGTCTTTGATGACTTTTTAGCTGGTTCTGCTGATGGTCATGCATGAATTTAATTTTTTTTCTTTTCCAAAGACTCTCCAATTCTACTCTAGGAGGCACCAATGCAGACTAATTAAATCTGCAGGTCTCTGGAATTGTTTCCACCCAAGGCAAGTGTTACACAGAATGCACCAAGACAGCAGCATCCTTTAGCAGAGGTGCTGTGATCTAAAAATCACACAAATGCTGGAAAACAGGAAACATGCAAAACAGTAAGAAGTGTTCCTTTTACTTCTCAGGCTTTGTGTCCTAAAGTTTTGGATGAAATAGAAGATAATTAGATAGAACATGCAGACTCTTGAAATACAAGTATTTCCAGAAGACATAAAACTTTCTCCCTGTCTAGCTGCATTCCTTTGAGTTAACAGCTAAATACTGTTAAGTGGGCACACAGAATAAGAATTCCACTTTGTGAAGCAAATATTTCATGTCACACAAAGTTTAAGTAGTAGAATAAATCTATGGTAAATTCAACAAAGGATTTATCTGCTCTTTTCAGAAGGAAGTTCATAATTGCTTCTATTTCTGGTGGACTACACCAGGCCAACAGTACAGAGTCTTGGATTTAACTGAACTGGAAAACATTAGTCACCTCCTGCAAATGTCTGTGTCCCTCAGGAAACTTTCCCATGGCCTCCAGAAGTGTTGCACTGGAAAGGGACAAGTTCTGTACCATGATGTCCGTTTTCAGCCAGCTCTCCTTTCATACCTGACCAGATTAATACCACACAATGCATTTCCCTCATTAACTTGCACCTTTTCCAGACCAGTTACTGCCCACAGTAACACTGAGCTGAATCTGAACCCAGATTTCTGCACTGAACCCAGCCCAGGCAGCAGTTTAACTGCAGCTGGGCACGGCTCACTGGATGCAGCACCTTTCAGAGGGATGGAAATGCACCTGCCCTCACTTGTAACATCCTGGCACTGGTAAATACTCAGGGGTTGTGGAGGCCACCACAGTAGAACTCTGCATTCATTCATCCTTTCAAAACTATTTATTGCTATTCATGAATGGACATTTAAAGAAAAAGACAATTTCACATTTTATGCTCAGGTAACTCCTCAGCATTGCTCATTTCAATGTTTTCCATTTTACATCTGTCCTCCCCTCACAACATTCCCTTCCAGTGCCTCTGTCCCTGATAGTATCCAGGGTATCTTTCTGCCCTCAAATGTCAAGTTAAACACTAATGTTTTAGTGTTAGTGTTTAGTTTAATGCTTCTTACTCACAGAATAGATGCTGGGATTTAGAATGACAGCCAGTCCCTCACAAAGCCACCCTGTTTAATGCCAGCAGACATGTCACCACTGGAGAACCCAGTGCCTACATTTTCTCAAGCCAGGTTTTTGTTCAGTTTAATTCATTCTGTCATGGCAAAGCAAAAAAGCTTAAAAGCAAAAAGTTACACAATTCTTAACTAAAGGTTTAGCCCCCCCTTTGTTGGAACTTAAACCATCTACAGCTTCTTCCTTAAATGTAGGGTGCATAAAACCCCAGAAGGACAATGTGAGTGAGCTGAACAGCCTCAGCAGCACAAACCCTTGGGCTTGAAAAAATGTCATTTTACAAACAGGTAAGGGGGGTGTTTTGGGATTTCATGTCCCAGACCCAGTTACTCCAAGTCCAGCTCATAAGCCCCAGAGACTAATCAAGGTAACATATGTAAAGTGTAAGAGCTGTATGATTAAACATTGCCTAATGCAAGCCCATAATTGCTTTTTTTTTCCCAAAAACCTCCTATTACATAAAGATATTCCTATAGGCAGATGTGAAAGGAACCACATCTATATAATAATAATAATAATGTAGGATTATGTTGCTTGTCTAGGTCCAAACACCATGGGCTTTACTTCCATTCCTTCCAAATACTTAAACTGAGTCAAGTTCAGAAAAGGGGACAATGACAGCTGACTGCAGACAACTGGTTATTCTGAACATAAATGGTATTTAGTAGTGCTGATCCCTAGGAACAGCCTCCTGGAAACATTATTCAGACATACAGTGTGTATTTGCAGTAATGCACAAAAATGTGTTAAAGAGTTTGGGCACCAATCCCACTCAACAATCTAAAAAGGAAAGGGAGAGGGATGGGGCAGTGCAGTTTGGATTTTCCAAATCATCTGGACTTTTGCTGGGCACAACAATGGACAATGCATTGTTCTAGAAACAGTGATATTTTCATACATGAGGCTCTAGGATTATTGACTCTGTAATAAAATATGATTAAGAAAACTCAATGTTTTAAAGTTTCCTCTTGCTTTTCCTGTGTCGTGTGGGTTACAAAAGAAACCCACTGAAAACTAACTACATGCATCATTTCTTCAGTCATGCATAGCAAATCCTGCTTTATTGTGAAGAACAGGGCCTGTAGTCCCAAGAAATTCTCCTTCAGCTCTTTGTTCCAGGGGGGAGGGCAAAGGGAACAAACTGTGAGATGTCCAGCCTGTCAATGTTGAAGGAGGACACAAAAAAAAGAGAAGAAAAGCTGCCCCCCTGTATTTCATTCTCACACAGAGATACTCAGGCTTGACTTCACTTTATTTCTAAAGTTGTATCACTTTGAAAAATTTACTTTTATTTCTTGAAATACTAAGTTTTATTAGCTACTGTATGGGTACACTGAACTTCAGAAGTGCAGAAATATGGGGTGGCATTGAACTCCATCCTCAATTCTCCTGACTCTGGGCCCTCCAGAACATTCACCACAAGCCTCAGCTGCTTGAATTCCCTCCAGAGAGCTTCAAGGGGAAGGTGATTTTTCCCCTTAGGAAGAGTGAACATGCAAAGCAATCCTGACAGATTCCACTCCCAGGCAAACATCATCAGTGACTGACAAAAAGCACTACTAGTTTCTTGATGCACAGCATGAGACTTCTGCAAAATAAAATCTGAGTAGAAACAAGGAAAAAACCTAACACATTCTGACAGAGAGCTGTAGAAGAGAGAACCAACTAAAAGCCAGCAGTGTCTCATGAAGAAAGAAGCACTCCTTGAATAGAAAAAGGAACAGAGAACCACTTTCTGTTCATTCTAAAGGGCAGCTTCACTTACTTAGAATAGGTCTTAGATAGTGGATTATTGTATCTTTCTAGTTAAAAAACTAGAAAGATTTAGCTGAAGTACATCTTCAGAAAGAAATTAAGGTTTTGAGATTAAATCAGCCACACTGAAGAGAAACAGGGCTCCATTTGGGGAACTGCTTCTCCCACAAGGAAATCCACATTTACTTATGCAAGAAGCAGGAGCAGATACTTCAAGAACAGTGCCAGGATCTCCAAATGAACTACAAAAAGCTACCAATGATAAAATAAAACCTAACAGAAGAATACCAAGCAAGTGAGACTGGTCACAGAAAAAGAAGCATCTTCTGAGGTGCTGCAAAATGTGTAGACACAAACAGAAGGATCTACTGATATGAAACTACATTTTGAGGACAAATTAAGAGGTATTTAAAACCTCAGTGAGGATACTGAAGTACTGAAAGACCTGAAGAGGTCAGAAATGACGGGAAATTAAATGGGATTCCACCTACACCATTGCATTTCTGGGGAAAAATAATCCAGAACACAAATGTGAAATGACAGGGAGATACCTGTAAAGCAGTAAAATCAAACAAAACACAAAACCTCTTGGGGCAAACCAGCAAGCAGAAAAATGGGCATCATTTTGCAGTGGGATATGGCAGTAAAACCAACCAAGACAATTCTGGGTGGCTTGCAGAGCACAGCTTGTCCCAGAGCAGGGGGATGACAGGGCCCTTCTCATACCACAGTGATGGGAACCTGCAGGTGGGGGATTCCAAAGCACCCCCACAAAAGCAGGGGAACAATCTGGACATCAGCTAGTGACAGAAGCATGTAAACCATAAAATCCAGTTGGACAGTGACTGAGCACAGGAGGTTGGGCTGACATGAAGAAAAGCCCATGGCTACAGCTGTGCAACAGGAGAGGAATGGAGAAATCTGCTCAAAGAAAATCATGAAGACCTGTTATCCCACTGGGAAGGAGAAGAAAGGATATGAAGGAAATCACACTGCTCAAGTAATTTATTGATTAGACTGATAAATACATTTTCTGTCTGGCTTCTAGGAAAATCTTAGGAAAGGCTTACCAGGAGAATACCAACATCCCCTTGACCAGAAGGGCCCACACATGACTGACTTTATTGTAAAGACTTGTAAAGTCAGATCTAGATCAAGTGCAAGGTCAGGACCAAGCCTGGGGCACATACAGAAGTGTAAAGGTTCAAGCAGTGTTTATCTGTTAAACCTGAGAACCTCATGGCAGTATGTTGGCTGAGCTGGTCTCCATACAATTAGGTACATATTTCCTACTTCTGCTTGGTGTCACTGATACTCCTGCTCTCAACCACACTGCTTTTCACCTCAATGCAAATCACAGCTAACAGAGAGATGGATGCAAAAAGGCAAAAAAAAATTATAATCATCTGCTTTTGACATTGCATCAAACTTTGCAACCTCACTGCACAACTCCAAGTGATGAACAAAGAACAACTAGCACAGACTGCTGCTTTCCACATGAAGGAATCAAGTATTTACATTACCATTTTCTGTGACCATTAATGGCTTTCCAATCTCAAACTATTCTTTCCTAGTAACAGTCTAGTTCATGGACAGAATTCATTAGAACTGGGGAGGTCACAGAGTTATCTACTTCTAATTTTCACATTGTGACTCAGAAAAGAACACAAACCCTTGCAGCAACAGTCCAAGAATAATCTTAAACTTGCACTGACCTGGCAGAAGCCTGACAGAAAGCCATAAAGGCATTTTCCTGCACTACTTGTTAGGTTAGACACACATCTAAATATAAATGTTCTTTACTTGTGCTGTACCAGGACGTAAAACACGTTTCTAGGCGAGAGCTCTCCAAACATATCCAGAGACATAACAGCTTTCCTGTTTTGAACTGGGCTTTAATACTTTTGGCAGTATATGAAAAATATGGAAATAATCAGAACTGTTGTATGTGACACTGGAGTACTTGGAACACATAAAACCCTCTCAATAAAGGTATCGAATCATAAGCATTAACTGTTTATAAATTAGATGCATGCTGCACTTTCACCAACTGCTTTATGCTCTCTTCTGCATTAAATTTAGAAGTAGTAGGGCATCTTTATGATTAGATAATAAGTTTATAAGACTAGCCTTGAAAAAGTCCAGCCTGAAGTCAGATTTAAAATATATTTTCTTGCCCTTTAAACCAACCACCTTTGAAACTACCCCCTTAAGGTCTAAAGCCATTGCCTGTGCCTCAGCCGTGCTGCTCTGGCTCCATGTTTGCAACACATGGTGTGTGCCAGCTGCAGGAGTTCCAACACAAATCAACACATCTGAAGACAAAAAAGACTCTTGTCCATGTAGCCTGATCACAGCAACACACACTGCAGACTGTTCCATTCCACTCAGGAGCTTTGGTGGAATTAGACCACGTCTTTTAGGAAAGCCAACAGCCTCAATTAAAATTCTTCATCCCACTCAAACCTGATCGAATGGTTAAAGTCAAGCAGCTGAAATTCAGAGCTTTTTTTAAAATTCAACCATGTAATTAGAGAATTGCAAGGGGCCTGTAATTTACAGTTACATATCCTGCTATTTAAATGCAAGTGCAATTAACTGGCTGAGTCAGCTCTGCAGGAGCACCAGGAACGTGCATAGGGTGAGGTCAAACAGCTCTTGTCACACTCATGAACTCAGTCTTCAGGTGTTCAAAACTACAGTGCAGATCAGCTCCTGCCATGCATTTCCAGCCACATCCATCAGGGAAGGCTGCTGGTGTGCTGAGCTTGGAAGAGCCTACACAGCCCAGCATGCTCCAAGAGGAGCTTGGGCTTGGAATGTTGTTCTCCTGTGATTCCAAACCACACATAGCTGAGCAGTTACAAACGTGGCAGGGGGACAGCAGTACACGGCAGCCCAGAGAACAGATGGACCCTTGGTCGTGTGGGGCTTTTTAAACCCCCAAATAACAACTTGGTTCCTTCATTATATAAGCACATAAACCCCCCCACCAAACAGAACATGAATACAAGGTTGCTTACAGACAGAGGTGGCATTTTGTCTCCCCCTTCCCCACCAACTTCCACTATCTACATATTTTCAAGTACATTTGTTTAGCTAAAAAAAGTTTTGGTCAGACTTTTGTAGACTGGAGAACTGCTGTAACTGAGTAACCTTGATAAAGGTTGGGGCTTTTTTCCCATTTTTGTTCTTTCCTCTTGTAAAAGGTTGCTGGGTCAGAAACTTGACAGACTGTGTGTAGACATTAAAATCATTTCACAGTGCTCATCCATGACAACAGGATTCCAAAATCTAGTGGAAGCAAAAACGTGGTTCAGCTCATCTGTCTTAACCTCTTCTCTTAACTGACAGCTAACAAGGCAAAGAGAAGTATTTCCCAAAGGAACCACAAGCCCAGCATCAGGCTGGCTGGAGATCCTCTTGCCCTCTCTCCCAGCTGCTGTCCAGTTTGACAACTGGTGATAACACCTACTGTGTACAGCCTGTATCTCACAGAAGCATGTCAAAACATGAATTTTAAGAATATGTGTACCTTGAAACAAATTACAATAGACACACAGCTCAACCAGAAATCCAGCTAACAGCACAGACACCTGTGCTTCTCCCCACCTTTACAGGAATCAGTCAACCTGTACAGTCACAAAATTAAGACATGCACAAGTGAAACACTGGATTTTCTCAGGGATGCACTTAGAGTTCTAATTTAATTTTGTGCATGCAAATACACTTTAGCAAATTTCAATCCTTGACCTCTTGGTTTTACAAATCAGGGTAAGTCCCAAATATGTAAGACCCACATGTACAAACTTCCATTTTCAGAACAAAGCCCACCTAGGGTCATTCTTCAGACTTCCTGCACCTCACTCACACTTCATCAAACTCACTGTTTACTGAAACCCTGATGTGGACCCTTCAGACTTCCAAGAGTGGCATAATAAAACACAGGAAATGGAAAAGCCAAATGGGAAGACCAAGCAATTAAAAAACCCAATATTTTCCAAACATTTTTCTCCAAGCTTTCTGACAATAAAGCCTGCTTAGGGTTTTCTTTCACTTCTTTAGCACAGAGGTCTCATGTACATACAAGAGGACCTCTTGGCATAGTAATGCAAAGCAAACTCTTGGCCACAAAGAGCACAAAGACTCTTCCCTCAGACCAGCCCTTTCAGAACTTGGTCCTCTGCCACACTCACAGGCAGTGCTAATGAACACTTACTTATTTTAAGCAAAACCATTGTTACTTTGCTGAGCCCACATAACACCAGTAACTGACCACAGGAAGAAGCCAAAATATCTGTCCTGATGTGCTGACACCACACAGCCACAGGAGGATGGGCACAGGCACATAAGGGCACACAGCCACTCCCTTTCATAACTGAGAACTTTGCACAAAATAAAAATTAGAACATAGTGACACTAGAGTGATGACAGAACTCTTCAAACCTTTCAAGAGCTGTTTTTCTACAGGAAAATGGAAGCTGGAGGTAGAGCAGGGAGAACTCCTTCATTTCAACTCTGTGTGAGGATTCAGTGGTAGAAGTTTAATTTTACTACATACAGCCTTTCTAAAAACTTTGCCTCATCTCCTTTGCTGTAGGTTAGCAATTCCTATTTTATGCTGCAGCTTCTCCAGGCAAATTTCACTCTTGTCAGAGTAACAACAAATGCCACCTATTAAACGAAAAGCAAGTGGGATGACATGGGCTGATAACAGCGCACGTTCACTTCGGTGACTGCTGCTTTGCCTGAGGAAAGGTGACCAGCTCAGGAGCTGGAGCAGGCACTAACCCCAGCTTCAGGGTACAGCTGAGAGAGAGCACTGGTGCTGACCTGGGGCCGCTCAGGGTGGCAGTGTCCCTCACCGCCTGCGCCGTTTCCGACGCGAAGTCCAGCGCTCCGGCCACGGGCTTGGTCACGGTGCCCACCAGCCCCTTCCCCAGGCCAGATATGAAGCCACTGACCCCTCCTTCCGTCTTCACACCTTCCACTGTCGATGTTATGACACTTGTCAATCCTCCAATGATACCTGGCAAAGACAAGAGCAGCAGAGAAGTCCAAATTATTGGCTCTAGAACTTACAGATCCACCTGATGCTCTCTGCCTACAGGGTTCATTGTGCACTTAATTTAATACACAAACTTTCAAACTCAATTACATTAACCAATAAATTTATACTTTGTATATGCAATATACATATGCATACGTACAGACCATAATATCCCAGAGAAAAATATTTAATTCATCATTAAATATGTGTATTTAAAAGTATTTCTATACTGGTTCATTTCCAGTTGCACTTACACCAAGAGTCCTCACCTATTGCACAGGTTAAGTGGTTATTTAGGATGTGACAAAATTCTGTCACCAAAAAAGCTGCTACAATGTGAGACAGAAAACAACAGAGTGCATTTCTCCACTGGACAAAGTCAATTATTTTAAATGGGCACTTTTAAGTGTCTTTAAAGCCAGTTTAAGTGACTTTAACTGTGATGCTGCTGACACACATTTTTGAGCACATTTCCCTTCCTGGAAACCTCAGTGCTTTGAGAAATCCAGCACCTGCTGAGGTTGCAAAAGACTTGGAACAGGCCACATTGTCTGAGAACACGCTTTGGAGATTTCACATCCCCATGATTAAAATGTCAGTTTCTAGTGCTCTGGCTCAAGCACTCACCTGCTCAGCTTCCAACAGCCAAGGGCTCCTCTGAAGTCTGTAACTCAAGTACAGACCAGGCAGATCTAAACTGCCAAACTCAAGAAGCACAAAGTATTTAAATCTCTCCTCTTGAGTAACTATAGTTTATGATTAAATCCTGTCTGTTGAAATGTAGTAATTAGCAGTTCCTTTCTTTTTTTCAAAAAACTGAATGGGAAGCATTTAAAAATGCCACAGACTTAGGACTAGAACAGTCACAGTAATTACTGGATAATACAACACTGTGAAGTACTTCTGTAATTGACTTTTCAGCAAAGACTCACATAATTTGGATTCCCTTCTACCAATTTATGTCAGACTGTACAGCACACTGGTGCAAGAGGAACCTTTCATGATTCATTTTACACCTACAGTGTCTCTGTATGACCAAAGCAAAAAGACTTTTCTGAGCATAGAAAAGATCCTCTTTTTAGTGAAAGCTAAATCAGCTCTGCATAGGCTGCAACAGTTACACTGTGACAATAACATTTAAACAAACTGAGTCAAGATGATGCAAAATATAAATATTTGATTTAAACTTGGCTTGTATTGATTTAACCTTCTTCAACAGATAAATCATGAACTAAATCGATGTGAAGTTCTGGCCAAATTAAAACTAGTCCACTGCCCTTTACACAAATAAATGTCTCTAGTTCTTAGTACACTGGAAAAAAACCCTACAAAATAACCCAACTGGTGAAATGTAACTTTAAACTGATGTATTGATTCCAAGAAAACTCAGGTTTCTGGAACTAAAAGCAAACATAAGAAAGCTACAACCCAGCCATACTAATTTTTTTATTTTAATGTCTGGCCCTCAAAAAAACTGTGTGGGTATTTCATGCCTCTACAAAGAAATTGATGTTTTGGATGAACTTTCTTTGCCAATTTCATTCTAATTTGCAAAAAAAAGCTTTTACTTCCAATTACATGTGAAAAGTTTTGATTATTAAACGTAGTTTCTGTTGACCTGAAAACCAAACAATGCCCCTACCCCGAGCTGCCAGCACTGAAAGTCAAGCATAAAAGTCTCTGACAGCTCCAGCAAACACCCAGCAGTAACACCCACTGCTCTTTGCATCTGATCATCCCTTTTGAGAGAGAAAAGAGTAGAAACTACAGCTCAGGGTTACCATGAGCAAGTCCATGGATTCCAGCTACGAGGTGCTCTCCACTGGTTGCAGCATGATATCGGATGTACTCCCGCTCCGTCTGATGTCTGTTATCCATGGTCTTTCCCAAACCATCTGACAAAGTCCCAGCAAACTGCAAGAGACGAACCTTTCCCATTAGTAGAAGAACAAAAGCTGTCTGTCCTAAGTAGATTTACTGCAGAAAATTCCTAGAGCCTAGCTGTGAAATGCACATTTATACAACTTATTTTCATACATAACAGAACTTGTCCAGTCATTTTGCCATGGAGAAAGCTCAAAACTACATCAACACACACGTGCAATTGGAATCCTGAGGTGACAAGGAGGTGCCCCAACTGCTGTGGCCACGCCAAAACAAACCAAGTATGTGAAAGATGCACTAAAAGCAATGCCCATGACCCAACTGCAACCCCTCAAAACCTCAAAGGAATGTTATTTAGATACAAAGATTTTCCTCTACAAAGATATGTGCAAAGCTTCAAAGCAAATATGCCTGTCATGAAACTACAACATTTTTAAGGGTTAATTAAATTGTTTTCAGTAAGTCAGGGTAGAAGTGTCTGTGTTGTAGAAGTGTCTGTGTTGTTATTATAACTTCGAAATGACAGGACTTTCAGGCAAAGATATGGGAAAGGAGTAGCAGTTCTTTACTAGTATATACTCGTATAGGAAGACAAATAACAAATTTTTAAGAGTTAATGAAATTGTTTTCAGTAACTCAGGGTAGAAGTGGCTGTGTTGAAGAAGAAGCAGGAGCCAGGCCAAACTCACAGCACAATGTGGGGAGGTCCCTGACAGGATTCCCGGCTGTGCTGGGAAGTGCTGTCCTGGTTTAAAGACAGCTGTCTGCCAGGGAAGGCAGGAACCTCCCTTTGAATTGAAAATGTGACCTCTTTACCTCCCAATTATTATAACTACTGGTATATATCTGTATAGGAAGACAACCAACAACAGTGTAACAACAACAACCACCGAGAACAGAACCCCGAGAACAAAGTGTCTGTTCCCCCTCGCTGCAGTTCCGCTCGCGGCCGCCAGGGGCGCTGTGGCTGCGCCGGGCGGGGCGGAGGCGCTGAGTCCCCCGCGCCTGCAGGGGGCGCTGTGGGGCAGCTCGGCCGCCTCCTCCCGCGGCAACGGCAACTCAGGCAGTGAGAGAGGGAAAAGGGGCTCACATCCACAGGGGAGGGCGGCGGAGGCAGTGCCGGGTCATGACGTGGACTCTAGCAGGACCCTCGCAGCAGCAGGCTGGAACAGCAGGGTGGGCACACCCGGGGTGGCAAACAAGGCAAGCAGAGAACTCCGCAGCGGGAAGTGGGGCAGACAGAGGATGTCAAGTTGAAGTGTGGTGAGGAACCCAAAACAGCAGCAGCAGCAGCAGCAGCAGAACAGCGGGGCTGGGCCGCGGGCAGCGGCAGCCGGGGTCCCACAGACACCAGGAGACACTCCCTCAGGGTGCTCGGGCTCCCAGGTCCTTCCCCTGAGGCACCTGGACGATGGCGAGAGCTCGGGTGTTGATGAGGCCCCAGCTGAAGCGCCGCTCTTGGAGCAGAGCCTCCCTCACGGCACGAGAAGCGGTAAAGGGGACTGCGTGCTGGCGGTGAGCTCTCCTCCCCTCAGCAACCGCAGCGTGGCCATCCCCCTTGGATCTGAGACTGACCGAGGAGCTGACACAGCACCTCAGCCCCAGCCAAAACCTCTGCCCTTCCCACGACAAAGCCCCCTCAGCTTTGAGGTAGGCAACTGCACCTTTCCCCCTCCTTCTCCGCCCAGCACATCTTTCATCTCTCTTAAGTATCATCATTATCATCTCTTAGGCAACAAATGGGAGAAAATTCCCTGAGAGAAAGAAAAATAAAGAAAAATATCCTAACCTCCAGCAAGTGTCGACAGGTACCAAACCAAAAGCCCAGGGGAACCCCAAGAGTGTGTCTGGAGCATTTTGACTCCTTATACTTACCTTGAACAGTGTGGGGGAGGACTGGAGACAAGCTCATGGATGAAAGGGAACATTATGTCTCAACAGGATTTGTTGAGAACTCTGACCATTGCTGTGTGCTTGTCAATGAAAAAGCACCAAATAAAAATGATCTATTGTGATCTGCTGACCTTTAGTTTGACGTAATCAGATAGAAACCAGAAGCTTGGTGGAAGGAGGGAGGCAAGAAAAGGAGACAGAAAACCTGCAACCTTGCCTTGTATTCAAGATACTACTATAGAAAAGGACTCCTAGAAGGAATTTTCTGGAATATTCTCCAAAAATGACCTGGTTTTTTGAGAGCTGGACACCTCCTGTACCACTCTCAATTTCTATCGGCATTCGTATCTCCTTCCAATAAATGAACAAACTTCATCCTCTCCACCACTGTGGAAGGAAAGATCATTTAAAGCTTTGTTGTGTCTTCAGCTGGGGCTGGGGAATGTACCAGGTACCACAGGAATGTCAAAGACACTCAGGTTGCTGAAGTTCCCAGTGTCCTGTGTGACCACAGCTCTTCCAGGACATGGACTTCACTGTGTCAGGAGCTGCCTATGTCTCATGGATCATCTCTGCACCCACAGCAGCTACAGTAAAACCCCTCAGGTGTGCACCCGGGGACAACTGAGACCTGGTGTGAAACCCTGACACACTGAAGATTAAAAAAGAACCAGACCAAACAGTTCAGTTATGGGCCCGATGCCACAGTGAAGTTCCCCTCCTTTTTCTGCCATTTCTTCCAAGGCTGTGTTTCTTTTTCACTAATGACACAATGTCCTTGTTTGAAACATTTCTTTTCAGCTTAAAGACCAACCAGTCCAGTGGCTCTGATTATCTAAACAAGTAGATTTTAATGACAGGGATGAAAATGAAATCCCATGACCTTTCTTGTGACTGGATCATATGGACACTAAACAGAACATAATGATCAAGGACTGAGTTACTTCTGACCTTGTTGTGAACTTAATGTAGATGTTATTTTTAAAAAAATGAACCTGGAAATACAAACTGACCTGAAGCTTTTTGAACCATATTTAAGGTTAGGTCTTTTTTTCTGGAAAAGTACTTTTTTTAATGAGGATTAGAGTAGTTGCTATAAAAACTGAAAGGCTCAACAGGTCTTCAAAATCCAAACCTCATTAGAGATTCTCTCAAGACCTGAAAATGATTTTTCAAGAACACATTTTGGAAGTTACAGTAGTGCATGACTGCACAATCAGCCAGCAGAAATAAACCAATTTACTGAGGAGAATTGGTAATCTCTCTTTACAGCTTTCCCCTCTCCAAACCCCACTGTCCCAGTAGCCCAGCTCTTCCTGTGAATACAATCCAGTCCTTCCTCAAATATCCCTTCTCCCATGACGCAGAATCTGACACCTAATTGTCAATAACAATCCTGTTCGTGTCTAGACAGAAGTTTAATGCAATGGTGTATTTTTCTTAGTAAGGAGGAAAAAGGCAAAAATCCCATGCACGTAGTTTAAAAGTCAAATTCCATTAGCTGTAAACCCAAAGTTAAACAGGGACATTTTTGTTTGTGTTATTTAGAAAAGAGCACTGAATTACAGCTGTAAGCAAAACAATTTAAGGATTTTAATGTACCAAACGTACCATGAAATGTTTCCAGTTTGCCCTGATTCAGGTGACAAAATCTGAACTCAGCACACATCAGTTACAAAACATGAACTTCATGTTCAATTGCTTTTTGATGCAGCTCCTCCTTCCCCCTCCCCAGGACTGTTTGTTTTCTGGCCTCATTTAATTAAGACTGAAGCCAAACTTTTGTCACCATCTGCACCATTTGTACCCAACCCAAGGGGTTCCCTCAGTGATCTCGGTGAGTGGGTCCCTCCCGAGCCATTTCCAGCTGGGACCAGCCCCTTCCTGCTCTGGGGTGCAGAGTTTGCCAATTAGAGGTGAAATGCCAGGGAAGATAAAACAAGGGGATGTTCCACAGGCATTAGCAAGTGATGGGAAGGGCTGCTGGAAAAGGGGTCAACTCACCCTTTCTGAGTGAGGTTGAGACTCATATTTGAATAAAGATTCAGACTGTGGTGTCAGTTACCCTGATTCCTCATCTGAACCACACCTACATCCATCGTTATCACCCACTACAGGTAACACCACCTGAGTTAAATACCTGCTGGGGATCATAACTTGGCAGTTCTTTTTAACTTTTCTGTGCACCTCAGAAATACTTTCCCTGAAATGGTTTCTGAAGCCTGTTTCAGCTAATAGGATTGTATCTACCTGTACAAAAAGGAAATTAAAGATTTCTAACATAAAAAGCCCCACAACCAACCAAACACCTGCACAACACCTCCTGCTCAGTCTGTCTAGGTTATAATCACTGTATTGAGAACAAATTCCTCAGCAGTTACTTCAGGATCAGAAACCTAAGCAAGCATTAGAAATTTAAGCAGTTTAAGCCCAGCTTAAACTCTGAAGGGAGATTTGAACAAGCTGAAGCAGACTTGCCTTTCCCCCTCATGTGTCTTGCTTTTAGATGGTCCTTTGGGGAGTGCAGTATCAGCTGCTGAGGCTGAGGTTTTAAGACTTGTGAAAGAGCAGAGGTGGTGCCTCATTGAGCTGTTAACCCGGTCACACAGCAAATAGGCTCCAGATAAACAAAGGTGACACCAAAAGTGCGACCCACCCTTGTCTTCCTCAGCTTTTGTTAATAAGGTGTGACCTGATAACTTCAAAGCCTACTCAAGACCATGTAAATGCCAACATAACTAAACACAACAGTCTGTGGAACAAACATGAAACTCATCAAGGGACTTGTAAAAGCCAGCTCCCTCTTCTCTACCCTAATTTTCATAATGAGTTCTTTGTCTACTTGCTGATTAAAAAAAAAAATTAGTCACTTGGTCTTTTATCTCTGCATTTTCCCCATTTCAGACATCCTTTGCCTTGAAACAGAACTGCAACACAATACATTAGTTTCAGCTAAGGGAAGTTACCTGCTTCCACACCAAAAGGCTCCCAGTGTTTCTGGACGAAGCCAAGTCTGCACAAGGCACATGTGGAAGTGGGTATTTTACTTGTCAACCTGGCCTCTCCAAACAGAGGGGAATAGGAGCCTTCCAGACTACTGATTAAAAGCTCTGTCATCTCAGGTACTTAAAATATTTCAATTTATCATCAGTACCTATTGTTTCATGCTTTGTGCCTTATGCATTTTGCCTGGACAGAGGAGAACCCCTCCTAAAAGCCCCAGGCAGCTGAGCATTCATTCACCTTCCTTCACAAGACACCCTCTGCCTCCTCTCACCCTTTTTGTCCCCAAAGCAGATGGTTCTTCCTGCATTTTCCTTCTACAGAGGGACACTGATCTTTTCTTCCAGGTCTACACTCTAAAGACACTTGGATCCCTGTTTTTTGTCCCACATCAGTTCATGCATGAGATGAAGCTCCTGACTGGTAACACACTGCAAGCAGAAAACAGCCCCCACTACACTTCAGCCTACCTGCTGTGACATAAACTCATCCTCCAAGGAGGGTGAAATAGGACATTTTCCTCCAAACCCCACGACATTATGCCACTGCACACTGTCCTTGGATGAGCACACTAACCACTCTCAGCACTTCACAATCACTGAAAATGTTACTGCACTTCTGCAAGCCTGGGACATGCTGGGCTCAGCCTCCTCCTCTGCAGACTCAACTAAATCAATGATTCATCATTTCTTGGTTTACATTTACACAGTGTCAACAATCAATACTAACTATTAACCAGGATCTGCAAAAGCAGATGAAATACTGTCTGTTCAAGAAACGAATCTATTCACGTTTTAGGGTTATTAGGTCTTGTTTTTCTTTTTAAAGGCACAACAATTAAGGAAGTTTTGCCACAAAAACCTTTTACCACTGACTATATATCCCTTGCTGTTTCAAGCAATAGAAGAAAAACAAAAACACCAATATATAGTGTTTGTGAACCAAAGCTGGTGCCAAACAATTAAGGCTTATGGGGCACAAAAAGAATTCAAAGCAAATGAAAACTCGACTTTGGACTGCTTGTTCCCTTTAAGCCAGATGCATGAAACACACAGCATGGAAATAAGGTTTAAGTAATCTTTTAAAGTCTTTTTAAGCTCTTGGCACTGCCTAGTTCTCTAAGGACATCCCAAAAGGATAAATACACAATTACGACCTGAGTCCAAACATTCCATTGTAATTCTAGCATCAGAGAATGGTACATTTACAAATATTATTGACTGAGCATAGCAGAACATTCCAAGATGTAATGCTAAGGGAGAAAGTGATGAAATTAAATATGGATCACTTAAAACTTCTGTGCAAACCTCACAATGAACTGTGTTTAAATCAGAAGTCACAGGGTTTACTTGGTCTCATCTTTGCTTTGCAGAACCTCCTTTAAAAGGGAGTTCAATCCTTCATGGTCACCTGCATTGTAGCAACAATCATTAAAAATCACCTTTATTTCCTACAACTCTACAACCTCTTAAAGGTATTTTAGAGGAAGCCAATTTTTATGCTGATGTCTGTCAGTAAATTACAACAGTTCAAAATTAAACATTTGCCTATGGAGGCAAAAAAAATCCTCAGAGTGTACATGCTCCAGGCTAAAGAGACATATATACATGCTGTCAGGATTTGGGGTTAAAAAAGGTCATCCTCAAATCTTGCTGCTGTTTTTTGAAAAGTGCAAAACCCAAAAAGCCCTGCAGGATCCTCAGATGTACACAAGGACTGGGTGCAGTGGGACAGATAAAGCTGTCCTGTAAATTCTGCAGCCTAAGTTTCCCTGCTTTTACTGCAATGTCTCAGGATTAATATGTAATATATTTCTGTGACTTACCATAAAAATAACTTTTCGAGTAGATTCTCTGCTCATCCCCACACACTTTGTTATAGAGTGGAAGCAGTACACATTTAATTTTACAAACTGGCCATCAGTAGGCACAGAAAACAAACAGAGCTTCCTGTTTTCCTACCACTGTGGTCAATGATGTGTTATACTGGGACTAAAAAGTGAAATGTTTTTACTTGAAAACATAACAGGTGTTTGTCAGGTTTCAAAGGCCGACTGGTCTGAAGCTGTTTCCCAAAACTTTTGCCATGGCTTTGGTCAGTCTCAAGAATTACTTGGGGCATTTTAGCAGGAAAGCTTGTGAATTCAGTTACATTTACATGCTCTAGCCTTTTACACATTCCTTTCCACGTCAAGACAGACCCAAATGAACTCTTCGATCCAGTCCTAACCAGAAAGGACAGTTCAGGCCGAGCCCCCAGGGCATTTATAACCCGGCCAAGCTATGCCGAGAGAAACAAGTCCTGGCACTCTGAACAGCACCAACACACTCTTAATTTAGAAAATACTAAATCAGCAAAAAGCCATAATCAGCTTCTCATTTTCAGAGCAACATAAACTTTGACCCTCTCCAAATTACTGACAACCACGAGGAGCCGACAGCTTTTCCCTCTGAACAAACGTGTTCCTTGAGATTCCCTGCAGCACTCCCCACCCCTATTTATGTCATATGCCCAAAGCAAAGGAGCTTTAATTAGCTCACATCCCATCGTTAACTGAGCTTCCTAATGCGTCCTGACAAGGGCTGCTGGCGGCCGCGGGAAGCCCGATTAGCCGGGTACCGCAGGGGAGAGCGCTGCTCGCGGCCCGCCGAGCCCCGCAGCCGGGGCGCTTCCCGGCCGGACCGCCTGGGAAGCCGAAGCAGCAGGTGCCCGCTGGCAAGAGTTTAGTGTTACAGGGCTGAATGAGTGATCCCTGCAGGAACCGCCGGCTGTTTTCACAGACACAGAAGGCAGTCAAAAGTCCACAGCGTGAACTTGGAATGACCCCAATTGCGGAGTCACTGGCGGGTTCATCTGGAGGACAACTGTGCTTTATTAAACAGCTAATACTCTTAACAGATAATTCCCCTCCCCCAGCCTTAACTCTTACCGAGCCTGAAGGGCTTCATGTTTGTTTATTTTTTGGGGAATGGAATTATTTGCCCTCCTTCACCCGCTTCCTTAAACCCCTCAATATACTGAAAAACGGAGAAAAGCCTGAAGAGATCCAGTACCTTGAGTTAACAGGTAACAACAAAGTATTCAGAGGGGGCACATTAGGTTTGGTTTTAACATCATCTTTACCAGCTCTCTTGATTTTGATTTCCAAAAGAACTTCCATCCACACTAACTGCAGCACTCAGGCTCTTTCCAGCCAGTTTCTGCCACGAAATACTTGTGATCTGAAAAAACCTCCTCTTTAAAAACTAACAGGTTTTCCATGTTCTACTCGATATTCTTTAAAGGAAAGCCCATGCAAGCACATTAATTGCACTTGCTATCACATGTGTGTGTGTCTATCTGTCTGCCTGTAAAAAGTCAACAACTCTGTGAACTGTTTGGATCTCCTGGTACAGAGCTTGGCCTTCTCCCCTGGACACAGAAATACTCTTTTCACTCCTCAGGGATACACAGCTAAGGAACTTCAAGTTTAAGTCTGTACTATTTAACATTTTTTACACACCTCTACAACTTTAAATACACAGTAGGGAGGTGCAGTCAGCCATTTATCAAGACTGAAATTCACACCCACACCCCATTTTTTCTCCTTCAGATGCTAATGGTGATATATGGGATAGATGTGCCTGTCCACCTGATATGTAACCACTCAAAAACTGCAGGTTAAAACTAAATTTCATTTCATCTATGATAAATGCTTATTTCCAGTGTCACAGTTTATGACTTGGCAACTCTTTGCATACCTCATTTTAAATTCTCCTTTGCTCACTGAATTCTCCAATGACTCAGCAAAACAGAACAATGCATTTTATTTTACAGGAAAATCAGCTGGTAAATCCCTTCAAAATGAAGCTCTAGAGCAGGTGTAAAACTTACAGCTCTCTCATCTCTCTTTTTTCCAATTGTCCAATGTTCACCTGTGCATTCCTCTACCCAGCTGTGCATCTCCATGTGTGCATTTGCTGCATTGCTGCAGGACTCTCATTATCACCTGAGCAATTTCTCCTGGGTAAGGCTCATTCAAAGCTGCCACCAATGTGTCAGTTTGCTTTTGATGGGGCACATTTAGGGTATCAAGTCCCCATCAAACCAGTTCTTCCCACAGAATGTATCACCATTTCTGTTCAGTCTACTCATGCCTACTTCTCTACATAAAAATACACTGGAGTAAAGAGTGCTCACTTTGTGCAAGAAGCTTTGTAAAAGAGAGGCTGAATTTAACTCAAATTGAGAAGAAAACTTTTAACCTGGATGCTGGCCACACACATTTTATCCCATGGTACAAATGAAAATCAGGAAGAACAAAATAATACTTCAAACTTCTCAAAAATGATCTTTTATCCCAAAACATCTTTCAAAGATACTAATTACAAATACCAGATGTTCTACACATTAAAACTGACACTTTCCATGGCTTTTGATTGCCACTAATTGGTCATAAAACCTTCTCTCTTTTCAAACTGGCAGGAAATGGGGAAATGGCCTCATCTGTAATGTTCCTCCAGTACTCAACATTTCTGCCTGGGAATTCAATTGCCTTCCATCTCATAATCTGCACATTTTGATACAATTCTCACTGCTCACATGAACCTGCCCATGAGCTGCTTATCTGTGGATGAAATACAAGTTGAACTGAAGATGATCTGCAGTGACACCTGGACAGGCTGCAGGAGCCTCTATGCTACACTGGGGAAGATAAATATTACACTGAAGAAAACACAGAAAAAAGTTACATTTGATCCAAACTATATAAATCACTTTTGGAATAGAAAAAATTATGGTAAATACTGCTAAATCCCACTACTTCAATACCTCAACTACCCTTGGTAAGGGATGACTGCCAGTTTTCCTGAAGGAAAACTTGAATTCTCATCTCTAATGCTGCCCAGAAGGATGACATGTATTCCAGCCTTCCTCACCTTTACCCAGTGACACTGACAGTGACCACACACATTCTGCTCTTAGGAGTTAAGGAGAAGAGCCAGGAATCAACCAAACATCATGAAAATATAGAATGGTAGGAAACTCAGCAAATTCAGAACCCAAACACCACCATGACCTTTCTACAGCATCATTTGATGATTCTGCTTAAGACTCTTCTGAGGAAAACACCACCATGTATTTCCTTATCAGGCTTCAGATATAAAGGTTTTTGTGAGAACTTCCCTGACACCAAGATATGATTTTATTTTCAGCTACTTCCTTGGCATTTTGAGCTGATGTTGCCAGAGCTGAACTACAGTGACTGCAAAGATGGGGGAATGGCAGTTGTTCTTGCTTCTGAATGGTATCAAGGAGGAGTGGTTGGTTACATGAACTAAGAAACTAAACACAAGGGAACCATCAGCTTTGATTGTTTTAGAAACCTTTCTGTCTGTTTTTGGGTAGAGCCTGCTCAAACTGCACCTTCCTCCTGTGCTCTGCTACAGCCACTTCTCATTGTATTTACTGCCAACTTTGTTAAAGTTAACATTCATGCAAGTTAAACACTTGTTCAAGATCTGTTTTTAAATAATCCCTTTATTACTTCTCTTTATTTTCCATGCAGTTATCTTTATTTTCCTGTCACTGCCAACTACTTGAGATTCTGCTTTGATTTATCTTACAAGAAGGGTTAAAACTCCCATTTCCCTTTGTGTTGCTTTCATGCTTCTGTTCTACAAATGCCTCCATGCCAAACACTCACCTGGAGCATCCTTAGTAGTTCTGAAGTTTTCTTACCTGGTTCTAACACCTCACCTCTCTTCCTATCTCTGTTAAGCACCTCTGCCATCAGCCTGAACTCAGCTGAAATAAACAGATAGAGTGGAAGTCCAGGACAGAAAGGTTCATCAGCCATAAAACAAAACAAACACTCAAATGCAATTTGCTGCAACTCCTCTCTAGGGAAGTTCTGGCATCTCAGGTGCCTGCTTCTGGAAGGAGGCTTGTCTCCCAGAACACTGCATGCTTCCCAAAAACCCAACAGGGAAATGCAGCAGTGACTGATGGTTTACCTTTCCTTAAGAAGCCTAATTAAGCTGGAAACTTCAAAGTTCAGTAAGAAAATGAAGCTCTTTTGTAAAGTTCATTAATTTGTTTTTCTCAAGAGGAAGGGAGGGACACACCAATTATTTCCATCCTATATCCTAATCTCAGAGTCACAACAGCTACAGCACTATGTGCTCATAATTCTTAAAACATAAGAGAATTCATGGTAGAGGTAGAGAGAAATCAGACACATTAAATGGAGTACTGGCAAGCTGAGAATCTTTTCAATCATATTCCACCAGGAATTTCCCTGTGTCAGCACAACACCTATTTGCCAGTAGTAGACAGAACCACGTTTACTTTTCCATTTGGAGAACGCAAGCTACAGAACAGCTTTGTGCAGCTGCTAATTCAGTGTTCAATATTCATTTCTAATTGAAACACATCTGAAAGAGGAACAATTTAGGATTTAGTTCTATCATGCCTAACAGGGGAAAAAAGTGTGGATGCCAAGAATGTGAGACATTTCTACGCATATGGCAACTATAGAAGGCTCCATTCAGAGGGAATGAAATTCCCTCAGGTGTCTATATTTAGGATCAAAGAACTTTTTAAAATACAGAACTTGGAATCTCCAAGGGATAAAAACTACAAAACTGTCTGTAGTGAACTTTATTTAACCTAAGGTTTTGTGCCAATTTAAATACACTGCAGCTCTCCACTTGAAAGAAGGCATTACCCACTGCGTGCTCTGAAATGCATGGAAAAGCCATTACAGGGATAATCAGCACAACTATAAAATAGAAAAGCAATAAAATGACAAAACCAGATACAACTCCAATAGCTTACTTCTCGATTCAGCTGAGCAGTGCTACTTTTAAAGCCATGATTACAGTATCCCTCTTTGTTTATCTATCTACTCACACCTTCATAGCTAACTCATCTTAAAATCTAGGATTGATTTTTATTTTAGACACTTCATAAGTCAGGTACTCCAACAACCAAAATGGAGATTTTTCCCACCCCTCAGTGCCTGTGCAGGACACAGGCTCCTCTAGTTTTGGCTGCTTTCATTACCAGACCCACAGAATAAGTTGCAAAGACAAGAGCCCTCTGTGCCACAGCTGAATCACGTGAAAATTTATGCAGTGAAAATATACTTAAAAATACCTTCCCAGAGCACCAAGAGCAAGATAAAAATGACCTATTGTTTCAGGTTTTTTCTCTTGACTAACTCATTTTTTCTCTCCACATAATTTTCTTTACCAATACTTTTCTTATCCTAGACACACTCATAAGGCACACACAAGGTAGAACAGAAAGTAAAAGACAAAGTTCTATGTTGTACCACAAACATAATACATCACAAACTGTACTAGAAATGCCAATTTTTTTATCATACAGACATTCCTGGCTTATTATTCAAGCAGATTTAAATGCCTGAAAGCATTTAAATCTGAAATTGAAAGCAGTGCAACACGTAAGAAAGAATTCAACCTGATTATTTGAGCCTTTTTTACCATTCTCTTCTATGCAGCAGAATTAAGATTCAACCTTTGGAAGGAGGATTCATCCAGGAGATCCACAATGTACTACTAAGCCTTCTTAAATTATGGATTTCTCTGCTTGTTCCAAAAGTACAAATACATAAACCATATAAAAAGCTTTGAAAAGGGAACTGTGTGAGACTTTCTGATATATCAAGGAGAAAGAAAAAAATACCTGGGAAGACAGATAAATAGTACATGGGGTGAACCAGGCACTCAGCTCCTGTTGAATTTTGAAAGGAGTTCAGCATCCAACTGCCCTCCTGCCTTTGAAAATCTTCTTTCACAAACCCCTTGGTTACAAATGACTCCAAAGTTCAAAGAATGACCTTGCCCTTGTGGGAAACAGAGGAAGGCTCGTGCCTTTTAAAGGAAGATTTATGAGACTGTTGCTACAGATGTGACTGCAATGAGGAAACAACACTTTATAGAAAGGAAACTCTAAAGAAACACACTCTATTGGGTGGAGTGGGTGGGTCACCAGAGACTACAACCACGAGGAGAAAGCATGGACAGCACTACTCATTTTCAGACAGGTACAGCTGCCTTCTAGAAGCTCAGCAAGTCTTCTAACAGACTGCTTGTATTTGCAGTGCTGAGAATCACAGTACCACCTACTAGGAGATTAAGGCAGGAATATCAATGTGGTATTTTGTCTGAATTTCTTGAAATTGTGCAAAATAGGCTAATGCTGCAAATGAGATAATTATGGCAGAGAATATGCATGTCATCTTTCCTCGTGCTCAGCTCTCTGGGTCAGGTCCAGCTCTGCACTTGGTGATGGACTAGGTTTGATAATGTCTATAATTATACAGACTCTGAATTTCACATCTTCTGAATTACCTTTTTTCACTAAGGATGGGAAAATGCAGATTTCCTTACACACAAATAAGTGGGAAAGGTTGTTAAAAGATCAACCATGACAATACACACGTACAAAGTTACCCATTTGAAAAGAATAAAAAGTAGAGAATTTTCACAAAACCAAACTTACCACCATGTCCTTGTGTCAGAAAAGCATTTCTGCAGTTGTACCCATGAAGGGGTTCATGCTGACACACCATGTATGTAATAAAACATTTCAAGAACATATATTTGCTCAGTGTCAAGCACAGCATCAACCATGATCCAAACTGCTTCCTATTTCTGACTCCTGCCTTAGATCATCCCTCTCTTGGGCACTAAATACAGTTATTTTCCCTGATAGAATTGAATTCTCTCAGCTGTTATCAGCAAGGACAAAAGAATGTTCACCATGCATTCCAGACTTTGGAATTAAACTACAGATAAATACAAAGCAATCTAGAAATTCCTTAGTTTGTTGCTATGTGGCACAAAACCTCCCCAAACCTCAAGTGTCAGCATAATAATTGCTATTCACATCAGCTTAATCTCTTCTCAAAAATAACAGCTAACAACTCCTGTTATAACACCTAAATAATCCCTTAAATATTCCACCTTTCTCTAGTGCTCTCTCTCTATGTAGATTATATACATAGTTTAACACAGCTTTGTTCATTTGCATGTAGGAGCAAATTATTTCTCACTTTGGTTAACTTTGATTCAACTTGTAAGTAGCTGTACAGCAATAACAGGGCTTTGAGTGGTCCACTGACTCCTTTTCTGGCATCCCTGGGATGTATAGAAAGCATTTAAGAAACACAAAATCTACACTTCAAACACCATTTTTACAAAACAAACAGGACATAAAGCAATTTAAGCATGGTTAATAGTTCTATTTGACTTCTTGCCTATTTTTTGCTTATAGCAAACTTCAATATCACAATTTTTACCTTTGCAGCAGAGTTTGATACTCCATGAGTGACATTCCTGATGAGACCACCCACATTGCCATACTTTATAAGTCCAGTAACACCTTCTGAAACATCATTCAGGAGACCCATAGGGTTGCCAAGGAAATCCACAGAACCTAGAATCCTTGCTGCCTGACTCAGCAGCTCCTGTAAAATCAAGAGGAAAAATGAAGTATTTCTTATGGATCACATTAACCCCAGCAAGGTTGATGGAAAAAACCAAACATCCTGCCCACAACAGAAGCTTATGCCAGCCCAGGTAGGTTTGCTAGAGAAACCAACACACAAATACCAGTAAAATTAACAGCACTTTCATCTTAAAATGCAGTGTATTCTTAGAATTCTTCCAGGATACTACTTCTCCATAGAGCAAAGAAGCAACACAGCACAAACACTTAACAGCCAGGAAAGAGTTCCCACATCCTCAGTGGAGAGCTCCTGAACCAAGAGAAGTTCAAGCTTTGCCACAACAATCTCTCTCACACTGACCTCCTGGAAGTGTTTCAGAATGTCATTAATGATGAACTCCTGAGTTTCATATGGATGGACCCGAGTGAAAGGATCCAGGTTAATCACAGCATCTTCAAATCGGATCAGAGGGAATCCCAGTGTGCTTTTCAATGCCTGAGTAAATAGAAGATATTGCCCCTGTAATTCTTCTCTCTGCTTCTCATTCATGGCATCCAAGTGAATTTACTTTTAAATGGGTAACAAACCACAATTCTCTGAAGCTGCAGGAGTTCTCTACCACTGCAGTGGGGACACTTTGATGCAGAGAGCATCCCACAAACCTTTTAACTGTAAGCATTGATCACTTCTTAGCACTGCATTTCTCCAATAACTTGAGAGTCACTAAGCTTTCCAATGCAATCTGTTTCCCACACTTGACAGGAATATTTCAAACCAAAATGTGTCTAAGATTCCATATATAACTTTGCTATATTGTTCTAATGTTCAATTAAACTCCAATCCTAAATTAATTTCCTTGACAAAACTGGCTGTTTTCCACCCTGCTGAACTTCTGTGAAGGGATTAAGTGTCAGGATGAGCTGGAATAACATACATAATTTCCTGTAAGCCTGAGGCTCATTTCTTAACATTATGTGGTCTACAGAAATTCTTTAAACTAGCTTGTCCCATTATTTTTCAAGGAAGAAACCTAAGACTCTAATTAGCTCATAGGCCATCTGTACTTTGTACAATTTATACATTAAAAAACACATTTAAGGTGGACAAGCTATACATCTAAATATACACTCACATAAATAAAATAATTTTGGAAAAAAATATAAGAAAACTGATTTTTTAAGACAGAAAGAGGCCCCTTCTTCGTCAGGTCTTGATAATGGCATCTGCACACTCACCAACATCAGACACTCTGAAGAAGGCAAGAAGCTTCACACTGATGTTGTATCTTTACACATTAATCACCAAAGCTGCCTGGTATAAGGAACATGAGTTTTTGTGCCATCTGCAGGCAATTAAGGCAAGTTACAGGTCTGAGTTAAGTTTGCAAGTAAGAAAAGAGCTATTTATTTTTTCAGTAAATGGATGACCAACCAGACTAGTCCTCATTATTCACTTGGGTAGGAAGTAATTTCCTGTTTAACTATCAGATATTATATAAGGCAACTTTGTTAATACTGGTACCTAATAAAAATAATCTGTCTACACCAAATTACCAGACAGCCATGTCCAAGCCAGAAACATTAGAGGTAGTTAGAAAAACTTCCACAAAGGCTCTACTGTGATTATTCTCTCCCTCCTACCCTGAACTCTCCTGTGCTACAGAACTGAACTGAACTCTTTCTGTGAAAGTCAATATACAGAATATGCAGGGACTGTTAACATTATGGGGAAAAATGTATATGCCAAGTTTTCTCTTGGGAATGCTGTTGGAGGCTGCCAAGATGGATCCATGTGCAATCCTATACCAAGGGTGGTATGAAATCCAAACAAAACAGAGCATAGTGCTGGGTTCTTAAAGGCAACTCACCACCAGCTCTGCTTCCTCACTCTGATTTCAGCTAATGGAATCACAAGGGGGTTTCTGATGAAGCTTAAGTGCAACTACATATCAGGACACTGCTGCTGTTATTTAGTGGTAAGTAACATCACAGCTAAGGAATATCCCAGCCAAGGAATATCCCAGCTAGCTACTGAACTGTCCTCTGCACAAGGATTTGGTGAAAACAATACAGGAATGCAGGATGAGTGATCTTCTAGATCATATTGGTAAGACTCCATGACAGACACTCATTACATAAAATTAAACTTCTTTAAAAGCTTGCTCATCATGGACGTCCTTAATATCAAAAAAGCCCAGCTGGTGTCTCAGTTTTGGTTTTTTGAAAAGGCAGCAGCTCAGTTCCTCCCCAGTGGGGGGCACTTTTTATGGTTTGGTTGGTTTAGTTTTGTTTCAACTCTGCCACCTTGGAGGAAGGCAGTTGTATTAGCTCAGAGAGAACTGAAGTATTTCTGGCTGAAATGTTAAATTAATCATTTCTGAAGTGGCAACTGATTGCTGCCACTTAGTTGTGTCCAGGAAGGTCCTAACACACCACTTGGGAACACTGGATGAGATTCTGTTCTGGCTATAATGTGGAATCCCTGGTTCACCTACCAACTGTGCCAGATTTATGATCATATGAAAAATATCAGTCTTCCCATCTATTTTAAGTTCATATTCAATCTCAATTCACTTTAATTTTTGACTATATTACACAGTGCTCATGCAAATTCTCCAATTCCAATGAAACAACGTTTTTTGGATGAAAACACTCACAGTTGTCCTATATTTCTGTTCTTTAAGTTGAATAACTTCTTATTTTATGACAGTAATTCCCTTTAAGCTCTTTACACATGTCAGAAGTTGCTGGAATTTCTATTATTTTTAACTTAGATAAGGCAAGAGTAAATGGAAACTAGGAGTATTAAGTTACATCTTCTGTTCCCTTTTTCTCCTCTCTACTGGAAGCCCACTCTGGGAATCATTGGTGTACCTTGAGATCCAGAGGGAGCTTGTTGGAAGTGAAGACACTCAACTTGATTTGAGGCACACTGATTTTCAGATTTTCAAAGTAGTACCGTTTTTGTCCTCCGCCTTGCTCGACAACCTTCTCATGGAGGTTTTCATCATACTTTTCAACCTCTGCATCCAGACAAAACACCAATTAAAGATAAATAAATATTAGCTTAGGAATGCACACTGTTAAGAGGTAACAATCCTCTGTACAAATAAAAAGTATGTGTGACTGCTGGTGCAGCCAGCAGAATTACTCATGCCTTGTGACATGAAGTTGACCTCTGAGGCTCAAGAATTTTTGTCAGATCTCTCTGCATCTTTAAAACCTGTTATTTGAGCTTTTAATCTCACTTCTAATTTATCTTTATCAGCACACAGAAACAAGGAGATAACACATGACTATGCAATGTTCCTACTGTGCAGTCGTGCTCTTACAGTCTGTTCTCCTCTCTCTATTTTTTCTGTAACTCCTTACACACTTAATTAGGAATATAATGCACAAAGCAAGCTTTCAAAAATTCACTACACAATGGACAAAATGCCTACATGGAAGACATCCAATGAACCCATTTACATGGAGAGTGACTCAAGTTCAGGAGACATTAATAGGCTTATGTTATTTGTAAGAGCACCTGGGTGGTGTGAGGAAGCAGGGCAAAGACAAAAGATGACCAAGTCTTATAACTCAGACTTATGAACAATAAAATATGCTGACTGTAAATGAGAAAATTATTTCTGTCTGCATCTAGGATGACATCAGCATCAGTGGATAAACTTCAAATAATGTACAGTAAGTACATTAGAGCAAAAGAGAGCAAAAGCAGGGTAAAACAGAACAAAGGGCAGATTAGTTAAAAGGCTAAGAGCAAAACTCAAAAGTTTTACTTCTTCCTCATCACTAGAGATCTAAGTTTGTAAGTCCTCTGTGAAATGCAATACTGTTATTTTTCCAGAGACAATTTAGAGGATACTGTGGATTAGCAAGACAGAACTCTGGAGCATCATTTGTAGGCTTGGCCCCATTTGAAATCAAGCCAAAAATAGTTCTTTTTCCTGTGACAGTTATTATGTAACAGTACACAGGCTACTGCATAATGGAAGTGACTTTTTCAATTGCCACTCCAAAACAAACATTTCAGAAAGTTTCCAAAGCACAGATAAACACTAAAACAGGAGGATTAGAATAGCATCTATGAGATCAGAAGATTGAAAAGGTCTGTCTTGCCTCACTGAATGAAAGAAAACTTACATTACAATTAAAACCAGGGGTATGGATGTCACAACAAAGGTCAGACAAAATTTTCTTGCAGTGAAGCAAGAGGAACTGCCCAAGGAACAAATTAACACAGATCCCACTTCTAGCCCTGGGTTAAATAAACAAACTAAACAAATCACTAAACAAAGAAGCTTGCTAAATTAATAACACAATTTCTTTTATCCCAATTTAGATGAATCCAGATACAGGAACTAAAAATTAATACTGAACTCCTTCCAGGGACATCTACTTGGGCCATCACCTGAGTTCTGCAACAGGCACAACACCCATGAACAGCTTCACAGGGACCACTGAGGCATTTCCAGCTCTGTTCAAGAGTGGGAACTTCCAAACAGCCAAGAGTGTGCTGCTGTTTTTTACTTATTTTATCCACAAAGATCATAAAACTGGGCTGTGCAATGTTATACCACACCTGATTCTGACTGGTCGTAGCCAAAGAAACTCAAGAGCTTCAGAAGCAGCTTCTCCTCAATTTGAACTGTGAACTTTCGGGCAGTGATCATCAGATGCTACAGAGATAAACAAGTCTCAGTTTACAGCATTAACACCAGAAATATGATCCATGTAAGCTATTAAAAAGGACAATGTGCTCTATTTCAGTGGAATATTTTCACTTTAGTGGATTTGTAGCAAGACTCCCACCTTCAACATGTCTTTGGTAGCTTTCTTCACTTCAAGTTATCTACAACTAGTGATGATTATTTCAATTTTCTCTAAGGCCTTGTGCTTTACTGCCTAATCCTAACGCTTCAAAATCTTGGCTGCCTTTCCAACACTGAAATCAGCTGCTTTTCAAAACAGAGTCAAAATACATGCATGAAAATTCCAAGTGAGAAAGTAAGTCTTGACAACCAACTGAGTTTTGCCCTCACAGTACATACCACAGTTGGTGGATAAATTTACAACCAACGTTTCCAAACGGCTGCAGTGCAGAGAACTGGGTTTATGCAGCAAGATAACAGCTTATCAGAGAGAATTTATAACCTTGTACTCAACTCCTGAGGAGCAAAACATAGATATACTGGTTCATTGTGCTGCAGTTCTCAGGAGAGAATAACTGCCTAGAAAAGTAAGGTCACACACATGGACAGACAGGGTTCTGGACTGATTTGTCACATTTTTAACGTATTTATTACCCTCTTCATCACTGTAGCTTTAAACACCACAAACATGACAAGGTGAACTTTGTCCTTTAAGCTTCAGAACTGATACAACAAAGTGTATTTCACAAACCACTGAATTCAGATTACAAGTGAAAATTAAGAAGGTTACATATGAAAATTAAGGAAAGGTCATTTAAGCAAAGTAATACCTATGTTACACAAACAAAACATTGTGGTTTACCTTGTATATATCAGTCAGGGCATTTTTACTGGGAAATTTCATGGCATTGACTTGCACAGCAGGCCCAGGGTCCAGGGGCTCATTCTCACTCATCTTGGGTGTCAGAAAGAGCATAAAAGGCCGTGTGGTGCCAATAAGTTGGTTGTCCACCTATGCAATGGACAGAAAATAGAACTGAAACTCCAGTGGTATTTGGAAATTAAAATCTATTTAGATTCTAAAATCTAATCAGAGTCACAGCTCTAAACATTTTTCAAATCTATTATGACTCAAAAAACCAAGGAAGACCATGAATAAATGCATTTGTTTCAAAATGGCAAATACCTGTATATCATGCACACTGAGCTCGAGCACCTGGCTGGTGGAGAGCTGAGTGTAGTGGACATTAATCCTGGTGAGGCTTGCAAACACAAGCTCTTCAGGGACTTTGTTGACCAAAGACAATCCTATTCCACCTTCCAGTTTCACAAGCACCTGAGAAAAGAAGGGGAAAAAACTAACAAACCAACACTGAAAAAACCTGTGATTTCTGCAAAGAAGTTATTTTTTTAGGATCATCTCCAGAGAGACTGAGCAGCTCATTGACAATTAGTCCTAGAGCCAAGAGGGTTAAGGCATAGGAACCCAAACTCTAAGAATGAGAAGCTGTAGCAGGAAAATCTGCAAGTTCATAACACGAGCTCATCACCAGGAGAAGTTACTGACCTCCTGAAGTCCAGAAAGGAAAATGAAAATAAAAAAGACAAGTACTAGTTGTCATATCTTACTTCCAATTCCTGCTCTGTATCTGGAGCTTTGAACTTGCGTAGATCTTGTTCTGTAACTGGAAGTTCTTCTCCTTCACTGAATGAACGCTCATTTCTACGTTGGTTAAAATCAGTTATCTGAAAACAAATAAATTACTACAAGGATCACTTTCATATATATAAATAACAGCTACATTGTCCTACCTTAGACAGTGATCTTTTTAAAAAAATAAGGACAAGGAAAACTTTTGTAGTAACTGTTTCTGCCTTATGATATTCCCATCCCCTTCATGTCATTATAAAGGCAGTTTTTCATAAGGATTTAAAGATGTATTACAAAAAAAGAGTATTTCCAGTATAAGCAAAGAATGGAACTAGATTCTAGTTAATGCAGAACTGTCACCTGCAGAACTCTAGTTGGCCCATCTGGGATAACTCTCACAGCCAGTACTCCTGAGCCAGGCCTCATCTTTTGGTTTGTGAACTGTTGCTCAGGTGGAACTGGCCCCAAAAGTTCAAGTGAGGTATCAGGACCTAGAACAACTTCAGCTCCATCATGAAGACCCTGTATTCCTCCCTTTGCCTGGAAAAGAAAAAAGGGAAAGGAAAGAAAATTAAGTAATTAAGTGACAGGTAAATACTTCAGATAACAATTTACATATATTAATTTAAAACTGTATTTTACTTCCCTCTCCTTATTCTTCAGAACTACAGGAAGAGCAGTCCAGCAGCATTTTACTTGATATTACTGAAGTTTCTGCTTACTCATGTGTCGTGGGATGATCTTGT
>VZRX01015874.1:51468-70067 GCA_013398075.1 Notiomystis cincta | reverse complement strand
CACAAAACCACCCCAAGACAGCAGATAAGCCACTCCTTCAAACACTTGGTTCCTTAGCCTGTGGAGAAATTGAAATCACAAACTCCATAAATCTTCCATGTGGCTGCTGCTAATTATCTGTCTCCTATCGACACAAATTTGTTCACTCATCCACCTGGGAGCAGGGCACTGGTAATTACTGATGAGTGAATCACAGCTGTGGCTGGCATAGGTGTTAACACTCATTTTGCCACATGGGGATCTGGCTCGGATGCTTGTCTAGTAACAACCACCAGGCCTCCTTCTGACCCTGATCTCTTCATTTGGGGGATACAGCCTGGGGTTTCCCCTTCATAATTGACTGTCTCTCTCCACAAACAACACCCTCTTTCATAAAGGGAGCATTTTGTCTGAAACCAAGGGCAGCAGTGTCTTGTGTAATGACTTACTTTGTACCTGTGTCTATGAGAGCTTTCCCACATGGAGCAGAGAAGCACAAAGTCATTAACTTAAGTGGTTCTAAAAAGGAGAAGAACTTAGGAACTTAATGCTCAAAAATAACTTTAATAAACCTAATTTGTCTGTCAGTTCTAGAACCATGGTAGACTGATTCAGTTGGTTGAATTTTGATATCAGCATTTATGCAATATGTATCCACTGCTTAAATAATCAATAGGAGCCCATACATGCTAGATACACTGATATAAGTTAGTTTATAGAAGTGCAATTTGGCTTAGATTTTATGTTTTGGAAACTAGATAACTTGAAATATAAAAATGTTTTCTAGAAAGCTAATGCTGCTTAGGAACTCGGTGAGGGCAGGAATTTACCATTTGCCCAGGCACCCTGCTGGCACTTCAGCTTGTAGGATAGAGTATTACTTAGCATCTCTGAGGTTTATTTTCTGTCTCTCTGACACATCTTGTCTTTTTTAGTCTGTCTTTTCATTTTCCTGAGGTGGAGAAGAAAGACACTTATATCTGCTTTCTTCTGACAGAGAACAACAAGGCCGCTGCAGAACTTCAGGAAACATTTTTCCTTCAGTTAGGAAAGAGGTCGTGGACTTCTGCTGTTGCCTTAAATACCTGCCTGTGTATCTGTGTGTGTGGTGTTTAAATGTTATATGTGAAGAATATCTGACTCCCTCAAATCTGCTGAATCAAAAGAAAAGGACATTTGATTGTGGCATATGGCACTGCATTAGGCTCTCATAAAGAGCTGTGGTCACTGGGATTTTAGGGGTGCAGTCAGGTTTATTTCTCCAAGGCAAGACGTTTGCTGGCATGAGCAGACTTTCAGACAGAAACTGTCTCTGGTTTATTGGTATTTGTAGGTTAACAAAGCAATCTCACTTCATTAAGCAAAGCCTCCCACGGGGGGTGTGTGTGTGTGTGTGTATTATGTGTCTGTTGATCTGTGTTTTGTCAATTGAGGAGATTGATCTTAAACATTCTCATCATTCTCCTCTCTTCCTTCCTCCCTTAGGAAGTCATGTAACTGGTAATCTGTCCACAGTGGCTGTGGTGTTATTGCTTCAGGAGTGTTTCCTCTGGGGGTGGACAGTGTAGGGTCAGGTCCACTGCTTGCAATGCAGCTCTTCTAGAGGAAAAATAAAACATTTTTAGATTATCATTATACTTGAGTGTTTCTGTCTTTAATTATTCTAATTCTAATTGACAATTTTAATTAGATTGGAAGCAAAACTCCATTGGATATAGTGAGTAAATGAAAAGTGATTGCATGTTTTGTATTTTTATTTAAATTTCTTAGTATTTTGCACATCCTTGTATTCACTCTGGTAAAGCCTGAGGAAGAAGAATCACAACTCTTAACCAGCATGCCATGTACTTGAGGCAATTGCATGTGTGCTGCTTCTGCTTTCATTGGAATTTCTTCTTCCTGCTGCTTGCAGGCTCCAGCTTTGCTCAAGGCTGTTGCTTCTCCTCAGTCAGTCTTAGGAGCTGTGAGTCCAGTGCACGTACCTGGCTGGCATGACACTTCCCTGGATGTTAAAGTAACTTTGCATTCAGTATAATGTGAAATGGAACCAACACTTGTCTGTTTTCTGTAAGTTTGTGGCCAATTTTAAAGTGTTTCGGAGAAGAAATGTAAATTACGTGGCTTCAAGTGAGCTTGAATTTAAAAAGTACTTTTGTGTGTTTCAGAGTAGAGGCTCAAATGAGAGGAGAGTAGCAAAAATAACACTGAAATGCACATTTTAAAGATTGACTGTCACTGTATTTCACCAGTCCTCAAGTCTTCTATCTAAAGGGGAAACTTTTAAGGATAATAATGTCTCTAAATGCAAGCCTTTTGCACACCTGTATGACATTTGCAAAAGTTTTACTGGCTAATAGAGCCCTTAAAGCAAAGGGTGAGCTTTTATGGAACTTCTGAGGTAGAATTTCTGGCCAGAAAGAAGCATGATACATGTGATTGGAGTGTGAAAATCCCAGGTTCAAACCTCTGCTCTGATTAACAAAGGAATTTGACTTCTACATTCCGAGGAATAACCAACATATTATGCTGGCTGGTACTGGGGCTGATATCTCACTCTCATTTGGAGCTGTCCTGCAGTTTTTAAATACTCACTGGGTGACAATCACTCATCTCTGTGACCCACTGAGTATGACACTCCCATGGCTTAACATGAAGTGGTTTTGTATGGAGTGGAAGAGCTCCAAGAGGAGATGAGTGCCCCAGCTGAGAACAGCCAGTGGCATGGAGTTTCAGATTTAGATATGTCTAAAGAGCTGAGCATTGTTCTCTTACATGCCAGGTAAGTGTTTGCATGGTGGTGACTGTTCTGGTGGGTACTGGGTACATGAACTTTGTACTGGAGGAGTTGCATGGAACTACTCACACATCTCTTCAGGCTGTCAGGCTGAGCTCTTGTGAAAATACTTCTTGCTTATGGTAATGTAGCTTCACCCCTCTCTGTGCCTGTGAGTGAAACTGATGTCAATACTGATGAATCTGGTTTTTAAAGCCTGATCTTAGGAAAGCATCAGCACCAGGCTGAGGCCTCTTGGTTTTAACTTGAGCAAATCAAAATCATTTGATCACGTGTATTTACAAATACGGAGAGAGCTTACAGGATTGTTTGTTCCTGTTTGTGGATATGTTTGTGCCACTTGGCCTTTGAATTTTTCAGTCAGGAATAATTCCAATACATTAAAATGTGCTTCCCTGATATACAGTAGTACAGGGGTTGATTTTATTGTTCTTTTCTATATAATCAGAAACAACTGATGAAGGTTTTCAATCTTGTGCTGGCTACTTGCTGGAAAAGCCCTTTTTTTAAAAGAAGCTGCTAGTGGCATGTTTTTCCAGAGCAGGGACAATTATCTTTGCAATATATCAGGAAATTTGCAATTTATCAGGAAATATGAGATACAAAGTGACACCTAGCTGATATATTTGTATTCAGTTCTGAAAGTGACATTTAAAACCGTGACTAATTGCCACTTCTGAATGACCTTGTAAGTGATCAGCTGCCTCGCTGCATAATTATTGCAGAAGAGCAGTGCCCAACTGTTTCTGTTGTCTTAATTGCATTTTGATCAGCTCTTCACATGTGTGGACATTTCTGAACACCCTTAGATTCATAACCTTTCAGAGTAAAGGCCATTTTTAGAATATACACCTCCAATCTAATGCTTTGCCATTTTACAGTGAGCATTAAGAGCACCAAACTTGCAGGGGTTCACCAGCAGTTCTGACAGTGTGTGTGAGAATGTTGAAGCTGCCTCACTAAAACAGTAAAACTCTCGAAGAAAAGCCCCTTTAACTTCATCAGTGCCAGACAGCACAGACCTGGGACATAACTATTGGGAGTGCATTGAAGTGGCTGTGCCTGGAGGTGCCTGTGCATGATGGCTTGGACAGGATCACACATTCTGTTCTCTTTTAGGGCTTGAGAGAGTGCCTATCATTCACCATGTCTATGGTTTGCAGTTTCTTTTGACTCTTGCTTTGAAAAGTGTAGCTTAAACCTTTTATGCATGATGAAAGTATTATCTTTTTCTGCCTAATGGTATTTTTAAATTACTGACATGCTCCATGAAGCTGCTTTTTTTTTTCTTTCCCCCTTTTTTTTTTTAACCAGAGCTGAATTTTAGAATGTATTATAGTTTATGAAGACAATCATAGGAAGTATCCTCACTCATTAATTGGCATATCTGAACCCCCCAAAAATGAAGGGAGGATCATACTGTATCCTGCTATATAGTGATTTATTATAACCACAGAATAAAATCAAGAAGTAAATCCTCTTATGCCTTACTGCACAAATGAAATGGTGAGAACTGTAAAAGATGCTCCTCTTCATGCAGAACTGGGGAAGAGAAGAGAGTCTATAATAGCAGCCTTCTAGTGCTGTTAGTTTGTAAGAACAGAACTGAAGAGTTGATGTTTTTTCTTCCTCAGTCTGCATCTCCCTCCCAAAGCATTCCCGTTCCTGTTTCCGAGTCTGAAGAAGACTTCACAAAATAATGACTTAAGTGGTGCTGCCATGGGAAGTGAAAGGGTCATGCTGGGAATTCCCAAGAGGCAGAAACAGAAGAAGGGTACCCTTGCCTTTAGAAAGGTTCTGACCTGCCCACAGGAAAGAGTGCCCCTCGATTTCACATGCAGGGTCTTTGCCCAGTTCTGACATCCACCTAAAATCTGCAGCAGTTGGTACAGAGAAATGCAATCTGCTGCAAGGCAAACTTTCAAAGCCTTAAAAAACAAGAAATGCAGTATGCTGGGGCATTCTCCAGTCAGCCACCAGTAACTATAAACTGTTGGTAATTCATGCTTGTTTGTCTGTCTTTGGTGAAAGGCAGCTTTACAGGCAGGTATACATTGCAGCACAGCAGATAGGCTGGGATTGCTCTGTGAGCTCTGTGGGATTTAAGCTTCCATGGCTGCCAGGACCAGAAATGATTCTGAATGATAAATGTACCTTTTTAAAAACAGAGGCAACTATGGATAGCTTCTTCCAAGTATAATTGCACTGAAGTCCCCCAAGGACACGCTGTGTTTTGTGTTATTATAGCAAGTACATGTAATATACTATAAATGCATCCATAGAACCATAGAAACACTGGTAAAACTGGAGAATTTCTTGGTAACTTGGACCTGGTTCTTTTTATCTCTTTGCACATGATGTTTATCATTCAAGTGACTTAATTGTAGAAAATGATGTTTGACAAGGAATGCCAAAAAATTATTAGTGCTGTGTCTTTTATCTTTCTCTTCTTGTTGTCCTTTACAATTTCTCCTGTTGCATTGTATGGCTGAGAGCTACCAGGTTTGCCATCAAATTCGAGTTTACACTTGACTTTATGATGGAGACATTCAGCTTTATGACTAATAAGCTCATTAAGCCTGGTCTGCACCAGCCTAAGCTGCTTTGACTCTAAGCCATGGAGATGCCTTTTGTGAGGGGCTCTCCAATCCCACAATTTGTGCCTTTAGAGCCTTATTTTTGTCAATTTTCTGTGTGGTTTTTTTTCATCTATTCGAAAGGCAATTATCTGCCCCACCAGGAGACTTTTGGAGCCTTCTGACAGGTGAAAGGAAGTATTTTGTTGTTATGATTTTGCTTCTGGAATTTCAACATGTGATGATAAATGTAATTAAAAATTATTAAATTAGTCTGCTGTGCTGGCCTCATGGACACAGAGCAAAGGCCAGTGTCAGGAAGGCAGGGGAACATGCTTAGTGCTTAGGTTTGTTTGGTAGGATTTTTCAGCTTGTTTACTTACTAGAGAAAATCAGATATATTTGTGTATTCAGACCTGGCTACTGTTTCATCCTGTTCACAGCTCTCTTATATAAAAAAGAAGAACAGTATTTTAACTGGAGGTGGTTCCACATGGCAACACCAAATGCATTTCTTAACTCTGCCCCAAACCTACCAAGAAACTGGTGGGAGGCTTGATTTTTTTCCCCTTCCCCTTAGCTGTAGGGAAGTGTTAAAATTTGCATTACCTGTTAATACACACACACACACACCTACTTGCTTATGACTGGTATTTTTATCAACACATAGTCTTAACATATTGCTAGGCAAAAAATATACAAGTAAATGAAATTCCTGCTTAATTTCCTAGCTTTTCTATAGGATTCAGATTGCTGTCATTGTTTAATAAGAGATTTGTAACATCTTATGCATTATTAAGGCTAACTTGTATTCCAGTTTGTTTCTTGGATAAATTTATCATTGATGCAGGTCTATTGCAGACTAAAGTGTTACACCAGAAGTTCAAGCCTACAGCCATATTTAGGAATATGCCATCATCTTGCAGTGCAGGCAAAACCCCATGTAGCCTTTCATGGTCTCTCTGGAGAATTGTCCAGATTGTCACAAAAACTTGCTTCCTTTCTTCTTTTTCAGTCTTTTAATGAATTCTTTATTCTGTCTTAAAAACAAAACCCACCCACCCAACCGAACGAAAAACCTTAAAAAAAGACCGAAAAATTCACTTGTAGCCTTAGAAACATTACAAGCCTGTTTTACTTGACTATCAAGCTTTTCTTTCTTTTATACAGCCTCCCATTGCTGATTTTCTGTAAAATGCTAATTTGCAGTCCTGAAGGCTCTTGGAGACTAACTCTGAGTGATTATTAAGCAACAGGCCAGGCACACAAGCAGTGCTACTCAACAAATGTTGAATTGTCAACAGCACTGTCAACACTCTGTACATTTTCTTTGCAGCCTCAGCTGGATAAGTTGTCAGGGTTCATGTCCTATTGTGGAATGGTGCTTTTCCATAGCTCCATCCTCTAGATGGATGGAAATGCCCTTGGTTTTAAGCCTTAAAATGCTTTAGGATCCCTTGAAATGAAGTGGATCATACAGAATTGTTACTGGATATTACTGGATGCCTGTAAGAGTTCAGGGACATGTTGCTTTCTGAAGACTGTAGGAGCAGATTGTTCTTTCAGTCAATTTTATAAGTTATCTATGATTCACAGCTCAGTTATAATTATTCCCAGTGCTAATTATGTGTCAGAATTACCCAAAACACTGTATCAGACGTGGCTTGCACATGCTGTGTAATCATGAAACTGAGCTTTCTCCAATGTAAATTTACTGAGGGCTCTATTCCATAAATCCATTGTTTTGAGGGCTCCTTTCTTACCCAAGCAGGCCCCTGGATTTCATGGAGATTAATTAATCTGGGTAAGGATGTTCATGGCAAGCTTTTAAACTGGTTTTACAGCTTTATCCTGCGCAGAAAAGCTTGAAAATACTTTGCAGTCCTTCAATAATCACTGTGGCCAAAATGTATCTTTGCTGATTTACAGATTTATAGTCCCTGAAAATTTATCCTGTCTCTTGTAAAAATTTTTCAAGACTTTTAATTTTTTTCTTCCCAGCTTCTGGAAAAAACGAACAATATGTTTGAAGAATCTGATTCTGCAGCTACAAAAAGTCCTTTGCATTTAGCTGTAAGTATGACATGTTTAAAGTGTTTGATCAGTATCTCCTAGAATAATTCCTTAATCCCTGTCTTTGAAGCAAGCTTAACTGTAGGCTTGTTTTGAAAAAGGTGGGAAGGGATGTAGGCCTAGATTTAACAAAGCCAGGTTCTGGGCTGGAATCATTAATTAAGTTTTAGGCAGTTGAAACTCTTGGCCCTGACTGACTCTAACACAGGCACTGAAGTGAAATTAAATGGAAATTCACACTTGTATTTAGAACTAGTTTATAAATGTGGGCCCAGAGCTTGAGCCTATGGCTTTGATCATGGAATGAGATTCTCTGATGTTCTAGTGGAGAGGTGCAGTGCAAAAAACCTGTTTGGTACACAGCAGAGTGTGGGGAAGCCTTTAAACCCCAGCAGTGCCCTGTGAGAATGCCATGGAGACTTGGCATATCACAACAGGATCCAGCACGTGTAGCCTTAGTGATAACAATCACTCCCCTGTCCCAGGAGCTCAAGATTCATGATCCCTCTTCCCAGTTTCCTTGTGTAGAATCACAGAAGAGCTGAGGCTGACATGGAGATCTCTCTGGAGATTGAGTCCCACCTCTGTGGTAAAAGCAGAATGAGCTACAGCAGATTTTTTCAGGGTTGTGCCCCATCATATTTTGAATATCTGCAGGCATGGAGAGTTCACAGCTTCAACTCTGATAAAACCAACTATGCATTTGTGTGTAAATAAAAAGGATGCTCTCCGTGAGTCTGACAGTGAGCAGAGGAGGGCAGGCCCTACAGAGCTGAACAAAACATTTCCAGTTTCTGGCACTGCCCACTTGGTTTTTGCAATGCCACCTGTGTTTGTGCTGTTGGCCCCAGTGTGGCTGGAAGTGCATCTGCTGTCGCTGCAGTTGTTCTACCAAATCATCCTGCTGGCAGGAATTCCCCATGAAGCATCAGCTGTAAACAGCAGGTCAAGTTTGTGTTTATATATGCACAAAAATCTGGTTTGAGAATTGCTTTTGTTTAGTTGGAGATCAGCACATGTGTTGAATTCAGCACCAGTTACATGATAATCCATGGATCTCTCTAGTAAATCTAGTTTCTGAAGCAAATGTTTCCCTGTCAGACACGGTAGCCTGTGAAAAATGAATTGCTGATTGACCTGTGTTGGATTGGCAAATGATTGCCTGAAATTTCCTCACTTTGGGTTGTACTAGAAGGTTAGAGCAAATCAAGCATTTGAATTTCTTTTCCTAAACACTAGGAATTTTTTAATTTCTTGAGTACAGTGTAATTTGGAAAAATCTTTTCAGGTTGAAGAGAAAGTCGTAAGGAATCAAGAAAACTGTAAATTTCTGTTGTGTTTAGGAGACACTGAAAGGGATGGATTTTATTCACAATTTATGTGAAAGATCTTTGAAAGACAGGAGCTGTGCTCTTTACCTGACACATTTCACACTTCTAGGCTTATAATGGTCATCACCAAGCTCTGGAGGTTCTTCTCCAATCTCTGGTAGATCTGGACATTCGGGATGAGAAGGGCCGCACCGCTCTGGACCTGGCTGCCTTCAGAGGCCACGCAGAGTGTGTGGAAGCTCTCATCAGCCAGGGAGCTTCTGTCAGCGTGAAGGACAATGTCACCAAAAGGACCCCGCTCCATGCCTCAGGTGAGAGTGACCTTGCTGCCCTTGTGCTACAAACCCTGGCACATCAAAGCAGGCACCTCTACTTCCCTGCTGTAGCTATGCACATTTCTCCTGAAGGGAGAACACTCTCACGTGTCCTGACCAGTGGTACCTGCTTGATGTCGTACATTTACACCCTTTTTCTTCTGTTTCATTCATCTTTTTCCTCTATCCCTGTGGTTCAGTCCTCCCTCACACAGAATCCCATATTTTCCCACCCCACTACTGCTCTGCCCTTACCTGCTTGCCTCTACCTCACCTCTGTTACCACCTACACTTCAGGAGGTGAAATGTTCCCCTCATGACACTTTGTCTTGCTGGTTCTTCAGCCAAATAATCAGGGGAGGAGGGAACACTTCCCTCACTGCTTCTCCTTTGGAAGAAAGGTTGAAAAATAGATGTGGGCTCTGATTGGCAATTAAATTATTCTGGTGTTCAAAACTTGCAGCCATTTGCAGTGGCAACACCACAGCAATTCACGCTCCTCCTTCAGGCCTCCTCCTCCTCCTGAGCCAGCCTGTGAACTTGCACTTGCTGGCAGCCTGCTCCAGTCCTCATGTGTGGGGTGTTAATTATGTAACACACAAAATTAGCTGGGAAATATAGACTTTGTCATTTATTTGAAAGCTATTATTTGACATGTACCTGTCAGGTAAATATGCTGAGGTGCCAAAAGGAGGGAATGTGTCTCCTCTGCTGTTCCAGGAGGGCATCTGTACATTGTAGCAGTGGCCTCTAGTGGGAAGGAAAATTAATACCACATGGATAATTAATTCAGGTCCAGACTTAAATGTCTTTCTGCTTATCTTTTAATCTTGCTGAAATGCATATATATTCTGTAGTATCAGTTTATTCTCTGTGTGTGATCATGTAAGTGCAACCTAGAAACATGAGGTCAAAATAGACTTCTCAATTTTGTCTGCAGTACTGAAGGAAATGCTTGTCATAGATCCACACTGCATACTAAAAATGCTTTGTCTGCTTAAGTTTTGCATCAGAACTGAGCACATTTCTCCCCATGACAAATACTGATGGTTTAATTGATTAAAATCAATATTAGTGCTGCCACAAAACTGAGCTGTGGTGGTCAAGAGCTTTCCCTGTAGTTACTTCAAAGAAGACATCTTGGGATCCGATGTGAGCAAGGTGTGACTTTGTCTGGTACTTCATCACTATAGCACAGGTTTGCATTTATTGCCAAACGTGGTTATAGTGGCTTAAGTTTCTAGTTGTCACAACTGGACTGTAAAGGTTTTTCAGGACTGAAAAAAGTGAATGGTAACAAAGGCATATTTTTGTTAGCAGCTCTCACTTAAAATATGAATCTGTTGAATAAATCTGTTGAGTAAATTGAGTAAATGTATTGAATAGAAGATGTTATTTTAATACACACCTTTCTTACCTTTATATAAATCCAGATTGTGTTTCCTACCTCCCCCCCCGCCCCCAATTTGGTTTTTAATCACCTCCATCACTGTAGTATTGAGTGCTGTCCATGTGAAACCAGTAGGAAGATTCATTGCAGACTCTTCTGGTCCATGATGCTTTTTGCTTCTCAGATTAAAAAATATTCCCAGGCATACAAATAAACTGTTCTTAAAACTGCAGCAAAGCAAAATAAGCCACATATGTGTTAAAAACACACAAACAGAAAACCACAAAAAGTCCAACCAAGAAAAAAGATAAAAAAATCCTACACCCAGGAATGAGACACAAAAGGGAACATGTACCTTGAGCAGAAGGGAAAGTAATGCACAGATGGGGTGAGTATTTGAACCCCTGAGTAAAGGAAATTCACCACTGTCATGGATTTGAAAGCTTCCAGTTGTGAGTTAAGTGCACTTTGGGTAAATATCCATTAAGACAACGGTTAGAACCTTTCACTCAAGAGCTCTGCAGAGGTCTGTGGAAATTATCTCTGGAGCAAAGCTTCTCCCACCATCTACTCTAGAAAGCCCCTTGCAATGTGCCCATTTCCACGCTGCCATTTCACAAGGAACCGCTTTGGGGAGCAGGGTTTTAGCAAGGCCTGGTGCCACCTGCTGGGAGCTCAGCCCGGAGCCACTGCACATTCAGTGTCTTCGTGCTGCAAGTGGGGGAGGTTAAGTGGTGTATTTTGAAAAATCGAACAGAATTCTTGCTGAATTAATCCCTTGAGTGCCAGAGTGCATTTGCACAAACAAAAGTGAGCACTTGCACACGCAGCACTGTGCACTGGGAAGAACAAGAAGGCATCTGTGCCCATCCCCTTAAACTTGTTTGCCCTCATTCCTTCTAATTGTACGGCACAATTGCTGAACACGGAGCTCAGGAGGCCTCAAGTGGTGGATTGGATGACAGGATTCTGCACATTTGTGTCAGCAAAGGGATTGGTGACTTTAGTAGAGAATTCACCTAATGAAGTGTTTCTTTTTTCTGCCTGTCCCCATGAGGGAATAGACTTCCTCTGACCTCATAACACGGAGAATTTTCTTCACTTAAATTATATGTTCCCTGTGTAATTTTATTACCACCAGCTTCTCCTCTGGCTAGCCTGGGGAATCCATTTCAAATGTTCCCCTAGTGTTAGTGTTGTAGGTCTGCTGGCAAAACTCACATTCCCTGCAGGGTCTGTAATGCTTAGCAATCACTGGGTCATCTCCTAGGAATTTCTGGGAGTATCTGTTCTAAAACTCCAAAATAATTTTCACCGACCTTTGTGAACAAGTTATGATTTCTCTTCCTCCTGCTGGGAGAAAGAACAGACCTTTTCCCCCCAACAAGCCAGTGAATCATCAGCCCTGCAGAATTGTTTACATGTTATGTATATATCATTACTTAGTGGTAAATAACTAAAAATGCCTTTTATTTTTCTGGGTAAATCAACAAAGATTATTTTTGGATGAGTAATTTAAATGTGATGATGTGCACCAGTTTCTCTGCCAGCATGATGTGACATAGGTGGTGTCCAAGGGTTTTGCCTCAGCCCACAGGGTGTAGGCAGTGTGAATGCATGACTTGCTGTAATAAGAACACAACGTGTATCTACTGAGCACAGGAATTGTTTTCCAAAGAAGAAAATATTTGTCTCTTCATCCCATGAAAGTCTGAAGCCTTAAAGCCAGGTGACACACAGATGGGGTTCACTGTCAGGCCCCACAGAATGTAGTAACTCAGAGCTGTTTCCTAGCAGCAATGGGTTACATAAAAAACCCCCCCCAGCAAACCCCAAAAATATACCACCCACCCCCTCCCAGCAAAAACCAAACCAAAACACCAAACACCACCAAACCCAAAGGTTTTTGATAAGTGTTATTTTTGATAAAAAGGGATAAACTCAAAGGGAATTTTAGTCTCTGGTGTTATGTGCTTTTATGAATATGACATTTGTATCATTTGTCATTCTTTGCAGAATTTTTTTTTCATAGCAGCACTGAAGTACTTACTTTTACAGTGCACATAAAATTAAGGATCCTTGACAATGTACTTCCTACTGTGTTCCAGCCCTGAGCACAGAAAGCCTTGTCTGCCTGCTCAGTCTGCGGGATTTTGAAATGCTGTCTGCTTGAGTAGAAATCTTCTCAGTAGTGAACATCACAAGTTCTGTTTTACTCATTTGGGGGTTTTCTGTCTAAGAGAACTAACCCTCATCTTACTGAGGTCAAGGCAAAAAACCAGCTCACCGCTTCACAAGTTAAATGAAAGCTGGGGGAATATTGATCTCTTATATAATGGAGTATTTTCCTTGTTTACAAGGATATTTTTTATCCCTGAGCATTCCAGTGGAAAAGTATCTGAAATTCAACATAGTTTTATTCCTCTTTAGTCATCAATGGCCACACACCTTGTTTACGGCTGTTGCTGGAAGTTGCAGACAACCCTGACGTGACAGACGCCAAAGGACAGTAAGTTTTCTTTGGGGTTTTTTTTTCCAGCTCTGTAATTCAAATAGTATCTCATATGTCTCACAAAAAAGTACTTACTTGAAATACTGTATTTCCTGCACTTCTCCTCATAGAATTTGGCAGATTATAAAGTACACATTCAGTTGATGTAAGCCATGTGGAAAGGACCAATCATTAATCTTAGTCTCTGCTTCATACTTTAAACAGTCTTCTATAGATGGTGAGGGCCAGATGCAATAAAAAATGAACAAGCTCCTAAGATGTTTCTATAGAGTCTTTTTCTTTCTAAAATGTTGCTATTCTAGGGTTTATTTGGTACATGAGAGTGGTGCAGTAGGACACAGTGTTTATTTGAGGCGACACATGCATCTGAGGTGTTCCTACAGAAACTTTACTGCTTGTTAAATGGCAGTAATAGAGGGAGAGTAAGATGTATTTTTCAAGTGAAAATGTGAATTGTTTGGGGAACTCATCTGGGGTGTCTTGAACATATAATGTTGTACATATAATGCCCATACATATAATTTTAAATGGTATTAGTCTTGCCTAAAAATAAATGGAGGATAGATCTCTTTCAGAAAAAAATGAGAGATGTTAGTCAGCTTTTAGCTTGAATATTTTCCTCATGTCCCTTCATTCCCTTTAAGCAATTGTGCAGCACTTGCAAAAGAAATGCTTTGGGTCATTGTCATCTTGGTAACTGGCAGGGACGTGCACTCCTAAGATTTGGTATTGTAAAATTCAAGTGTAAAATTCAGGTGATAGTAATTGTAGGTTATTAAGAGAACAGATTGTCTTGGATGGTGTTGCTTTGTAAACTGCTTACAAGTGGGTTTGTTGCTATTTCAGTTGTGGCAGTTGCTTGTTAAACATCTTAATAATTTCATACCAAAGGTCTTCACTTATATGAGTAATATATGTCATATATGAGTATGGTGAAAAAAAAGAGGTTCATGGGTGGGAGTGGCAAGAAATGCAGGGCTTCCTGCTTTCTCTCTATGTAAGTTAGCAGGGACAAATAATATGTTATTTTATAGCTATGACTGCTCTGGTTTTCTTTTTCTTCCCCCTAGAACTCCACTAATGCTTGCAGTGGCATATGGGCACATTGATGCTGTTTCTTTATTACTTGAAAAAGAAGCATCTGTAGATACAGCTGATCTCCTGGGATGCACAGCTTTACATCGAGGGGTGACTTAACTTTTATAATCCTTTCTTATTTGTTTTGCTGTGACTACAGTTCACTTAGAAGTTCAGGGATATTTAGAGAACATTATAAATGATTGGAAACATAACCAAGCATAATCAATGAGATACAAAGCATGACAGAGCTGCTCTTAGTAATTATTTGCTTTTATTTCATATTTGCATTAATTAATTAGCTAAAATAATGATTAGGCCGCTTTTTTTTTTCTTTAGACACCTTATAATAGCAATCATTGTTCTTGTGACTGAGCAGCTTAAGAATTCTGAAAACAATTTCTTTAAAAGAACTGGCCAGTAGTTGCTTTCATGTTTCTTGGAATGGTGGAAGTAAGTCCTGTGAGTTTTTTCTAGAGGTGGTGAAATTTGAGGCAGATCTTTTCTAGTCCAGCTTGACTAAGCTAGACTTTCCTAGCTAAGTCTAGCTTTTTACCCAATGTGGAGCTGATGCAAGGGATGATATTTATCCAGAACTTTATGCAGTGAGGAGCTCAGCAAGTGAGGAAAGGGGCTTTCATCTCTGCTGCTGAATCCCATGTGGACCATTTCACGTTCACAGGCATCAATCGCATTCCGTATTTCCAGGGCAAGAATCAATGTTATGTCAACCTCTTTACTCACTTCTTTGTTACCAGATCATGACTGGCCATGAGGAATGCGTTCAGATGCTGTTAGAGAAAGAAGTCTCTATTCTGTGCAAAGATGCCCGGGGCAGGACGCCTCTGCACTTCGCAGCAGCTCGGGGTCACGCCACGTGGCTGAGCGAGTTGCTGCAGGTGGCGCTTTCCGAGGAGGACTGCAGCCTCCAGGACAACCAGGGCTACACGCCCCTGCACTGGGCCTCTTACAACGGTGAGGCTCTCCCGGCACTGCTGCCTGGTCAAGGGTGCCCCAGCGGTGGGGAGAGCGTGCTGGAGGAGCTGGAGTCAGGAGACACGTTACCTCTCCTTGCTGCCTGTCCTTAGCATGTGCTACATGCATCCTTCAGTTCAGAGGCAGGGAAATTCCACTGGTACCTCCCAGTGACTCTGCAGCTCCTTTGCTCCAAGTCACAAGAAGTCAGGATGTAATTCTGCTTTTATTTGTGATTTCTCCTTGACCAGGAATGCTCCTTTGAGGTGTCACCTTACCCATTGGTGCAGGAGACCACGTGAATAGATGGATATTCTGAACTGATCATTCTAAACTTGTGGCTTAATATAAGGATAAAGCTTCTCAGTATTGACATCTAAGCTTTGAATGTAACACAACATACATGACATCACTTTAAAAACAACCTTTTTTGCTTTCCCTTTTTTCAGTAATTGCTAATATTAGCCCAGATGTATCTTGCTGCTGCCATAAAATAAAAAATCCCTCTGGTTTTTCACATAAGAACTTATATACACATTATGTTTGCCTTTGAACTTAAAAATGTTAAATTCCAACCTGTGTAAGTCTAGTGTGAATTAAATGAACTACAGCTTTGTGCAACACTGTGAAATATCTGCTCTCTCACAGGTCATGAAAACTGCATAGAGGTACTATTGGAACAAAAACTTTTCCACAAATTCTATGGTAATAGCTTCTCTCCATTGCACTGTGCCATGTAAGTAGAAATCTCCACTAACAAATGCATGTTGCTTTAGGATATGTCTGCAGAAAGTAGCAGTATGAGAATAAAGTGAGCTTTTTTGGAAATTATTTGCCTGATCAAATTATTTTAAAGCTGATCACTTGAAATAAAATTCTTTGTGGCTCAAATGTATTATTTTAAATCAGAATTTCCAGTGATGGCTTTGAAAAAAATTTCAATATTTTTATTATTTTAAATGAGTATGCAATTCTCAAGCCTGTTATAATGTGTGCAATTTAAACATGTATGCAAATTTAAAATGAAAATAACTTCTAACCCAATGTGGAAGTGTGCCAGCATACTGTGTAGCCAGTACTGTTAATAAATACTGTTCATTTTCATAAAGAAATGAGACAGATTATCAAACCCCAGAAAAAGTATTAATTGAATACATCCATCAAATCGAAGTACTAAATGTGTGAGTTGGAAGAGATGTGGGTTTCAGTACCTTAAACATTAGAATAAATCTCTCTACATGTAAATGTCTATGACTGAGTGCTTTCCAGGCCCAGGTGTGTTTGACATACAGACTAAGGATTTGAAGATATTAAGGTTTTAATCCTACTTTTGTTCTGGACTTTGAAATTACCTTTGTGCATAGTAAATTAAGGATCAGCTTTGCATTAGAGATTGAAATCCATCGTAGCAGATGCAGTTTGCTTGAATGGAGAAATGATGAATGTGCAGAAGTGTGACTGAAAGCATTAAGACAAAGGCCTGCAACTTAGAAATAACCACAAAGAAATACTATTGGGAAGTGAAGTAAACCAAAATTGGAAAGTGGAAAGATATGTAGCCATAACCTTTTAAAAATGTATTTTCTTTGGCAGAATCAATGATCACGAAAACTGTGCATCGCTGCTCATCGGAGCCATTGACGCCAGCATTGTCAATTGTGAAGATGACAAAGGAAGGTAATATTGCCTTGAACAAACTACATTGATTTAGTATTTTTCTTAGTTCTTCATGAACATCTGGCACTAATCCTTATCTCTTATGGCTGAGCTAAGACTTGTCATGCTGACTCTTTCAGGCAGCAGTTTACACTGCAGCACAGCTAAAGAGTGGCCCACTTGAAGCAAGAATAAGATAAAGTGTTCAATGTCAGAGTACATATGAAAAAAATGTAAAAGAAATAGTATTTTGTTTGTTTAGAACAGCTATGATTATAGGCTGTTTCCCTGCACCTGTTTTCTTTGTTAAATGTTTAAACACATTTATCTTTGCTAAACAGAGAGATACTATGTACATATAGGAAAGTGTTTCATTAATAGTTTTCCTGTTGGTATTCTCAGGGCACATAACTGAAAATATCTGTCAGCAAAATAAAACTATTACAGCAAGAGATCAGCATTCAAATCCTTCATTTGTCACAAGGACAATCTCCTCACTGTATATATATATAAAAATTGCTGAAATTCTGGAAACTGGACACTCATTGTTTTCTTTGATTAAAACAAATTTAATACCCACAGTAACAGTGATTACTTAATTCTGTGAGGGTAAGAGCACCTCACCTTTGTTGATAAGCAAAACTGAAGTACACTGAGCTAGGCTGTGTACCAGCTGTCTTTCATCTCTAGTAGTCACCCTTCAGACCCAAAATGCCAAAGAGCCACAGCAAATGGATTTCAGTCTGTGTCTTGTAGAAAATGACAACCTTCAAAGCAGATTGAATTCCTTCTGTCTTTTATAGTACTGCTGTTGCTGTGGCTCGTTGCTGCAGTATCTTTGACCACAACTCAAAATATTTTAATTTTTTAAAATAATGGATCTGTTCTTTTCTCTCAGTTGTTCCCAACTGACACTTGCTTTAAAAAAANCGGCTCTCGGCGGCCGCCGGGGCGCCGTCGGTGAGTCCACGCTGCCCTGCTGTGAGCCGGGAAACACCGGCGAGGAAAATCAACTCTGGGCACAGCAACAAGATCGCCTTTCGTCCGTTGAAAAATAGTGCTCCTTCTCTGCAGTCTCGGCAGTAACAAATTTGAGTCTTGTTGCCTTCTAAGAGTACACAAGAGGAGCAGTATATCTACTCTCCTGTTCGCTTCTTTGATTTTGTGGAGCAGCAAGGCTGCATGTGTGAAAAAGATTATGTAGCCTTTCCCTGGCCTGTCTTATAGGAAGCCCCATCCTTGGAAAAGGCAGCTATTGGCACCTGCGTTTTCCAGGCCAGACTGTCTGCTACAGGGGGCTTTGCAGATTTCCCTTTTCTCCAGCTTCAACAGCACAGGCTGCATCCCAAGTTCTTTATATCCCCTTAGTCCTCTCAAAGCAGGATTCACAGTTGTCCTCAGGCAGAAGTGATTCAGGCAAAATTTGCTGATCTGCAAATAGGGAAGTCCATAAATAAATTAGGATCAATATATGCTTGATAGTTTGGGGCACCATGAACAAGCTGTTAGCTCTGCATTTGCTTGCTGATTAACTGCAGAAGATTAGTTGGTTCTTATTCACTTNACTCACACTTTTTTTTAAAAAAAAAAAAAAAAAAAAAAAAAAAAAAAAAAGTAAAATCAGATAAATAAGGACGAGGGACTGCGCTGCTTTTCATGTTCCACAGTATGCTCTGCTAAAATAAATAGGCTGCTAATACGAGATTCTTCACAGTGTCACATCCACCTTTGCAGACTGGATATATTACCTAACTCGCTCCAGCTGCTGCTCCTGCAGCCTTTCTCTGGCGGTAACTCCAAGTTCTGACAGGAATAAAGCCAACCGTGCGGCGCCCCGCGATTTCCGGGGAGGTCGGGCTGTCTGCCGGGGCTGACGGGCTGTGTGTCGCTCCCGCAGGACGCCGCTGCACGCCGCAGCCTTC
>VZRX01015874.1:0-50086 GCA_013398075.1 Notiomystis cincta | reverse complement strand
GCGGGCAGGACCCCGCTCATGGTGGCGGCTCTCGGCGGCCGCCGGGGCGCCGTCGGTGAGTCCACGCTGCCCTGCTGTGAGCCGGGAAACACCGGCGAGGAAAATCAACTCTGGGCACAGCAACAAGATCGCCTTTCGTCCGTTGAAAAATAGTGCTCCTTCTCTGCAGTCTCGGCAGTAACAAATTTGAGTCTTGTTGCCTTCTAAGAGTACACAAGAGGAGCAGTATATCTACTCTCCTGTTCGCTTCTTTGATTTTGTGGAGCAGCAAGGCTGCATGTGTGAAAAAGATTATGTAGCCTTTCCCTGGCCTGTCTTATAGGAAGCCCCATCCTTGGAAAAGGCAGCTATTGGCACCTGCGTTTTCCAGGCCAGACTGTCTGCTACAGGGGGCTTTGCAGATTTCCCTTTTCTCCAGCTTCAACAGCACAGGCTGCATCCCAAGTTCTTTATATCCCCTTAGTCCTCTCAAAGCAGGATTCACAGTTGTCCTCAGGCAGAAGTGATTCAGGCAAAATTTGCTGATCTGCAAATAGGGAAGTCCATAAATAAATTAGGATCAATATATGCTTGATAGTTTGGGGCACCATGAACAAGCTGTTAGCTCTGCATTTGCTTGCTGATTAACTGCAGAAGATTAGTTGGTTCTTATTCACTTATTTCACTTTGTGATTATAAAGCTTACATCATATGAAGACTTGATTGATTAGCATGTATGCACATGTATATTGAAATAGTAATTTTTTCCTCTCTTTTGAAATGTTCATCTGCCCATTGGGTTTGTTCATTGATTTCTGCTCTACACCTCAGACTTTTTGGTGAACATTGCCAAGGCTGACCTGACATTAAAAGACAAGGAGTTGAATACATCTTTGCACTTGGCTAGCAGTAAAGTAAGTTGAAGACCTCTCTGTGCTTTTATTCTCATCAGTCTGTATGCATGTATGTGTGTGTTTATGTTTCCATGTTTTTTTCTGCAGTGGAAATGTGGTGCTCAGAGTTGTGGTGAGGAAGTCAAAGTTGTTCCAAGCTTTTTCTTAAGTCTGTTTTAAAGTATAGCACATTAAGAAATAGGGATGGCTCTTATGACAGCTGAAACATAAGTAAGTGACTCTAAGAGAAGTAAAGGAAGCCCCTTTAAGGTTTTACCAGATAATCTCACTGTAAAACAGCTTAACAGGTTCAGTAACAAAGAAAAATAAAAGTATTTTTATTAATCTCCACTTCCTGTGAAAGGAGCCCAAAATTTTCCCTTAATGAAGCAGGAGTAAAACCAGAGGCATTGATTAGATGGATGATGGTATCTCTTCCTACCTCTTCTTCCTCTTAATTCCAATTCCTACTGCTATTTCTGCACGCAAAAATGCCCACAGGATTCCCTCTCCTGGGCCTTTTCTTTTGCACCTCTCCACAGGCTGGATTCCAGTGTGATCATATTACCCCAGTTTCTGCAGACACATGAGCCTTGCTGAATTCTCAAGGTCCTTCAGGCAGCTGTTCATCTGCCAGGACTGTAGGCTCAGCATCAGCAACTTGCTGGGCTGAAACAGGATCAGAAATAAGGCCCAGATCTGTATTACTCCCAAAGTTCCATTGTTAGAGCTCTGTGACACTTGAAGGGGTTTTGTAGTAGCTTATTAATAATACAGAAAGGCATTTAAAGAACCAGAAAGTCTGGTATTCATTTCTGAGATGAAACCCTTCTCTGTCACTGTGAAGCTCTGATAAATCATCCACCTGAACGCTCTCTCAAGAGAACACACAGCATTCCCTGAAAGCTGAGGAAGTGAATTCATATTTAATGAATGCAGGTTGAAAGACAGGTGAATGTCTACATTTCTAAATGTGCTAAAACATCCCAGCAGCTGTGCTTCACAAATGGTATTTTAAAGCTCCCATAGTTCACCTTCTACACAGTCCTACTGAGCAGTGTGTTTTGTATTTCAAGTTGAGTTATTGAATTTCACTTTTATTATGTAACATTTCTTTTGCTTCAGTTGCAGACTCCTCAGCAAATTAACACTATTGGGTTTTTTCCCTGACTATAGGGTCATGAAAAATGTGCCTTGTTAATACTTGACAAGATCCAAGAACAGAGCCTTATTAATGCAAAAAATAATGCATTGCAGACGTAAGTATAGCCTGATCCTCTCAAGTTCAGTTGATTTACCAGAATATTCCTGTTTAGCATTTCAAATTCTCAGATTTTTTTCATAGAACAGTGAAGTTAATTTCTGATTTTTTGGAGTGCTTTCTCTTGAAAAAGACACAAATTCTATTGCATTCTCACTTTTCATTTTGATTCTGTTGATGCCATTTCTATGCATGATCTGGTAGAAAAACTATGAGGTCGTTTATTTGAAGACTATATCAAAATGTCTATTAATCATGTGAATGTGGAAATATCCATCTGGCATTTTCTAGCTTTCTGAGGCTTCACCTTAAATTTAAATAATTTATTTAGACTTAGGGTGGTACATGTAGTTGTCAGAAGGTTTTTTAGGTGGTATTTTATGTGCAGCTCCTGTCCACAGCACACATCATCAGCTGCAACTGTGTGTTCACATGAGGGAAAACCCACTGTAGGAGGTTCAACCGTGAGTTTCAGTGGCAGATCACCTAGAGCTTGCAGAAGAATTCAGTCCATCTTAGCCCTTTTTTCCCCTCTTCCAATAAGAAAATGTTTTTCCTGTCCTGCTAGCTGTCCCCAAACAGGATCATTGGGTGTTGAGCCAGGAAAGGAGAAAACCCATGGTTATTTTTAATTTCCAGCTGCTCTGCAGTTACAGAGATTAGCAAATGAGTATTCAAGGATAAAAAGTCTTTCTTTAGTCTTGGATTCCTTTTCCTTTTAAATAGCAATTGTGTGCTGCAAACAGTGCAAAAATGAGGACTTTCTAAAGAAAGTCTTTAGGCTGGAAAGTATTAAGGAATCTTTGTATGCTTGCACAAAAAAAAAAATCTTCTTTTATAGCTGTGGAACATGATAATTATTTCAAAGGCTGCAATAAAATTTAGTGTCTGTGATATAATTCTAATGATCCAAGGAAGGAAAACATTCTCTTTCAGATGCTGGGTATGCTTTGAGTATTGCCTAACTTTGTTTAGGAAATCTGTTGCACACTGAAGTTGAATTGAGCTGTTATGTTTTTGTAGACCTCTTCATATTGCTGCACGAAACGGCCTAAAGATGGTGGTTGAAGAGTTGCTGGCCAAAGGAGCCTGTGTGCTGGCAGTAGATGAAAATGGTAAGTAAATGATGCACTTTGACAGTGTTCAGTAGGACCCAACAGGTAATTTTACAACAGACTGAAGCAATAGACTTAAAAGGTGATGATGGACTTCACTGATGCTTTTATCCTTCCAAGAACAGACAATGAGTTATGTTGAGTACCTATTTAACAAAAATAAAAAGATACTATTTCTTTTTCTTTAGTATAAAAATCTATTCTAAACATCACAGTGGTCCCTTTTACTGTTCATTTTGCATGTACTGTCAACAGCTAGTCTTTTTTAATGCCTGAGTGCAGTGGTAACTTGAATTTCCTAAACATGCAAGTGGCACCGGATAATTCTGACACCTTGCAGAAGAATTAAGGATTTTGCATTCAATCAGCGCATGTTTTAATGGGTAGGAAGAAAACCATCAACATATGTTTGAGTGTGTCCCAGCTCATTCTGAGATCAAACCTTGTGCTTGCCAATTATCTTACCTAATCTGAGATGCAATTAAATTACTGTTGCCTCATAAAATACACAAGTAATTGCTAAATTAAATAATTTTGTTTCAGACTTCAACAAAGTCCTTCCCTAAAAATTATAAGGAACCATAGAGGGATGTGATTCTACCATTATAATTTTTAAAAAGTATCTTCCTAAAATAAGTTGGTCTTTCTTACAATACTAACTTCATGGCATTAATGTAACAATTTGGTACCTCCATCTTTCCATATCTGTAAAGTAATAATAATACTGCTCACCCATCACTGCAAGACATTTGAGATCTATGGATGTAAAAAACAGAGTGGTATTTTTTATGAACCAAATGCTACTTAGCTATACTTGCATGAATGAGTTCCATGGAAGTCATCTGACCCTAACCTCATTTTAGAGACAGAAGACAGAAGGATGAACCAGAGTAGCTTCTAACCACAGATTTTTATCCTTAAAACAGTACATAGAGGTCCAGCTAATGTGTATGTAACAAATGAAAATGAAGTTTAAATTTTATACACATTGAGTTTTTCTAGAAACAGCATGCACGGTTTAAAAGAGAGATGTTCAAGTAGAATCTTAGTGTACTTACAGATCTAAAAAATATTAACATTTAGAACACACAGAACTAACACGGAAGAGGAAATGCACTGTCTGCAGTCAGTGCTTAAATGTGGGTAGTTTGCAATAAAAATGTATCCACTTTTGCCCACCAAATTCATTTTTGTTGCAGATCTTGGCTTACTCGAGGCAGTAGGTACCAGAAGTGGCCATTGCCTCACATTACTATTGCTGCAGTGCTTAAGGTTTAACCATCTGCAAAAGAATTTTTCAGCTCTTAGCATAAAGGAGGATTTGTTGGAAAGTGCTGGAGTTTTGCACAGCAGCCTATAAAATGTACAGACAGCAAGTGTAATAAGCACACTGGCTTCCAGGGCTCCTGTACGTGAAGAATTGCTTTAGGGCAGTGCTTGGACGGGAGCCAAGTTAAACTGCAGCGAAGATAAGCTTCTAATAGCTCCCCAGTCCTTCCTTTTGACTGCCTTTGGAAGCATATTAGCTCTGTATTTGAAGTGAATGCCACGCTTGCTGAATACAGGCATCGTTCTTCTAACACAAGGTACATCTGGGTAACCAAACATCCTTGTAGTCCTACCTCCTACCCATGTATCCTGGGCACTGGTCTGATTCCTTCATGATTTAATGCCCAAATAAACTGCTTGCCGAGTTGCAGATACTCAACTGATCCATCTTTCAAATGGTTTGCTTACTAAACGGACAAACGTTTAAACTAATACCTCTGAGAGGAATGCAAGCCGTTGTTCTCAGAATGAGACTCGTGCGTACGCACAGAAGGCGCCGTGAGCTCCTGTGCCTGCTGCTGTAGTCCCCGTGTCCAGTAGTGGCCGTGCTGTGTGTGCTGTGGAGCTGTTGAGCAGTGCTTTGATCCGCCCGGGGCAGAGCCTTTGCTGCCTGGCTGCACACAAAGCGGTGCCTGTGGTGGCGTCTGTCCCAGCATGTGCCCCGTGGGAGAGTAGCCCACGCTGCCTGGCTTGCGGGACCCGCACCCCCGCGGCCACGGTGTCCCTAGAGATGGAGCTGAGGAATGCCGGGCGCCCCAGGTGCCTCAGTACTAACCGGAGCTTTGTCTGCGTTTGTGCCCAGGTCATACGCCAGCCCTGGCTTGCGCTCCTAACAAAGACGTGGCTGACTGCCTGGCGCTCATTTTGGCTACCATGATGCCTTTCTCTCCCTCCAGTTCAGTGACGGCTTTCAACTTGGCTTGTTTTAAAAAAGACACTTTGGGCAGGACGCACCTCTGCGAAGGCGCCGCTCTGGGCAGCATTAACTCGTACAATAAACCCCTGAGTAATAACGTAGGAACAGAGGATGGGTACAATGAAAATGATTCGGATTCGGAAACATTTTGACTCAGTGGTATTCGAAAACTTTTTTCATTATTGTTTCGTTCCAGCTTTAATTTTTGTCTTTTTAAACAGCTTAAATCCCAGAGTTATATTCTTAACTATTATTCTTGACAAGTAGGTATTGAAAGATTTGTAGTGTTGATGAGAATCGAGCCTTTAAATAACAAAATTAGAGGCATTTACTGGAACACATTCCTCTTAGAGTAGTGCAGCTTTTCAGTTTCCTGATGTTTTCTTTAGGCCCAAAGTGCCCCTGTGGAAAGTCTCTACCTCTTATTTTAAGTAGAAAAAGAGAAAATGCCTTTTTTCTTTTTGACAGCACACATAAACAGGGAACTGTTTGTAAAGAGTTTGTTCATGTTTTAGCTGCACCTTTAATACACAATCCTATTTCTAGCATAGCCTTCACAGATTTGGGCATCACCCCTTTCCTACTGGTCCTGTAGGACCTTTTGTCTGTTTCCTGCTTCCAGGGGCTCTGTTAATTAGAGAACTTTTTTACATGAACCAAAGGTAAAGTTGTAATCTTAAAACTGCCTGTATTACTTTTTTACAGGAAATGAAACCTTTTACATTCTGCCTGTATTAAGCACTTAAACGTACAGAAGGCACTTTTTACACTTCTTAATTGCAGTACACAGTAAGACAAATGTAGTTGTTAACTCTTAAGGCCAAATTCTGCTCATCTCACGGTATTTTCCCATGGACATCACTTCTGTAAAATGGAAATCACTTGGCCCTTATTTTTTTTTTTTCAATTCAGCACAAATATGTATGGTTTATTTGCACTACAGAATTAGGGTCATTAAATGTTTGTCACCTGAGCCATTAATCATGACTCCAGTACCAGGAAAAAAAAGGGGAGAGGGGGAGAAATCAGGTGTAGACAAAGGTGTATACGTAAAAGTTTATAATGATTTGCCAACTTAAATGGCACTTTTTTCTTTTTCTATGGTTAAATAACTTATTTTTACTGTAAACAGTATTGAATTTTAAAATACTTTCGCCAGTGTTTGGATTAACAGAGCAAAGGTAAAGCAATGAAAGCATAACACCAAAAGCTGAAATATCAAACACCAGAAACACAGAGCATGCAAAGGACCAGAGAGAGATGCTAAAAAGCCTTTTGTCACCAGCTTTTAAAGCAGTGTCAACTTTGTGAATATGTTTACTCCTTCTGCCAAAGCTTCTAGGTCAAATGGACCCCGACCCTCCTCTGCAACAGATGCACGAAAGGAAGAATGAGACTTTGTAAACAAAAACAAAACAAAAACAAAACACAAACAAAGAACTATCATGAACTAACCAGCCGTACCAAGAGGACCAAAATGCTTCAGTAATTAAATTGAAGACTTTGCTACTTTTATTTTTTTCTTCACATGTGAGTGACATTATGAAGTAGTTTTTTCTAAATGATAAAAAGATAAACTTTTGAGGTAATAGTAATCTTGGGTGAATTCTACATTTTATGACACAGGTTTCAAGTTGACATTTTTGATGTGTTAACCACAGGTGGGTTTTTTTTCCCAGACTTAAGAACATGTTCATATACGTTTAATGTAAATGTGTTTCTATTTATTTTAAATGAAACAAATGCCCAGGAAAAATAACTAGGGCTTGTTCTCCTAGTTAGCATTCATGCATACTGAAAATAAATGTGAATCTGGCAAGACTGAGGGTCTGAGGAGCAAAAGGAAGGCTGGATGCACTCTGGGGGAAAGCCCATCTTGTATGGAATGCACAGGTTAGGTCCACTGGCTGTGCTGGGAAAAAGCAGAAAGCAAAACGCCTTCCTTTGTTTAAGAGCTCAAGAAAGGGATCCAGCCCTTTGCCAGGCAGGTGAGAAAACCCATGCAGCTGTGGTAGAGAGGGGAGAGAAGGTGGCAGAACATGGAGTCAGGGGTTCTGTCATTCACACTCAGCTTGTCTCAGGCCCGTGTCTGTGCTGGGAGGGTGAGATGAGCTTCCTCTGTGCTCGCTTTCAGCAGGGTAAAGGAAAAGGAAGGATTTTAATTTTAGTGCAGTTTTTAGCCCTGGTCCGCCAAATTGTCGAAAATCTATTGGCAGATTTTGGTTCTTTAATTAGGACAGGATATTTATACATTAAACTCATTTCGCCGTACTAAAATTGAATATTTTCTTCTTGAACGTTAACAATTTTCCAAAATTTGCAACAAAGAAAACCCCTCTTTTCTCTCTATAACAGTACAATGTCAGAGAACCTGAAACCCTGTTTTTCTCCTCAGAAATAGCACCAAATAACATTTTAATTGATTTTTCTCAGCATTTTTACTTTTAAAAGTTGCAGAATAGCAATAACCACCCTACTTAAACCACAGAAAATAAGAGGAGAGATCAATCGTTAAAATTTTCAGTGGTGCCTGTTCCAAAATGAATAATAATCCCAAATTTGATTTTTTTTTTTAATGTGGAATGATGGCATTGAAAACAAACATATGGGAAATAGCTGCCACCTGTCTAACAGCAGAATCAGCATTTTAATCTTATTTTAAGCAGAAATGTAGGCAGGCTCCTTGGCAGGATTAGTTGTACGTCTCACCCTGGGGTACAGAAAATTACGCTTTCCTACATGACACTGCTTCATTAAGAGAAAACCAGCCCTCTTTATCAAGAGTTGTTAGATTATTTGAAGCAGCCATTAAAAAAGTCTCAGTATTTTTTGGACCCTAGTGCACAGCTACCAAAACATTTTCTATTTGCGATACCTCGTAGCACTGGTTACTGTGTAGTGCAGCAGCTGCTGCCTCTCAACGCATCCCAGAAAGAGAGGAGATTGGTGTGAGACTTTTGTGGTCCTTCAGGAAGCAGAGCTCCCCTTTAGCCACGCGAACCCTCCGAGGCTGTCGGGCAGCAGCACTCCCGCCAGCCCAGAACCGGCGCTGCGCTCGCACCTCCAGGGTGCTTGGAGGGCGCTGTGTTTGGGGGGAGAACGGCCACGAGCGAGACACTCGGAAGTGCTCGGGGCTGGCCCGTCCCACACCTCACCTGAGTCACCAGAATCCCTTTTTTTTTTTGGTATGCTAGTACACGAATCTGTAATTTATCACACGTAGAAATAAATGTGTAGTTTAGGGCAGGTATTTAAGCATGGGAGTAATGTTACTCTTGTAAATAATCTCTTTGCCTTTCCGTGGACTTCTTACAAGAGTAATCAGCCAGAATTGTTGCACTTAACCCTGCACCCTGCAACTTACGGTCCTCGTGTGTCTGCACCCAGCAGAGGCCACTCGCGGAGGGGCCGCTCCCTGCCCGGCTCTGCCAGCGGGATCCTTTCATCCTGTTTTTTAACCGCAGCTGCAGGTGGGATCCCGAGCACGATGGGCTCCCAGGTGGCTCTCATAAATACTGAGTTACAACCTCCGGACTGCCTGAAATTGCTGTGAAATAGCTCAGGGGATTTCTGTTCATCGCTACTAAAAGGGCACCATAATGTGTTTGGTACTTTTATGCAGTAAACAACTGCCAGGTTATTGAGTTAGAACAAACACATGAAATGAATTGTTGATCCTTTGTACTGTTGAGAAACTTGGTTATGTATTTGAGGATGATTTTAAAAACAAATCGTGATTTTTATTCTTAGTCATGTAAGAAATATTAGAGTGCCTTTTTATATTTATGTATAATGGAAATGTTTTGTGAAACTTGTCTTTTTTATTTTATTTGAGTGTTATAAAAGCAATATATTACCAGTAAATTTTCATTTTAGACCTTCTTTGAATGTATAAAGTGTTTCTTCTTTTCATATGTTCTACCTGCATTGAAATGAAAATTAATATGCTAAATTTCTATAGGAATAATGTATAGCAGTGCTGAAAATGCTTTCTTATTACACAAAAAGTGAACCTTAGGTCAGTGTTATAGGAAAGGGCGTTTAAACTAGTGACAATCTTGAGTGTGTGTATAAAATGTAATTTTATGCATTTCTTATGCAGTGATCTACATATTAAAGCCAATATCTTATGTTTTGTAGGTTTTGTCTTATATTTTATGCTTTAGCATGTGCAATATATCTTTATAAACCATGGTGAAATGCATCTGGTGCCAGTGTTATATTTTGCATAACATTTGTAATAAACAGTATAAAACATTGTTTGATGGTTTTGGTGGGGTTTTGTCGGTATTGTTTGCTTTTTGTAAACTGAAGTTTAAGGACTTGGGTAAATGTCACATATGAAATGAGGAAAAAAATCTTAATTCTCAGTGAATGACTTGGAATTCAACCTGAATCTTCTCAAGCACAGTTTAGTAACTTTTTCAACTACTGAATGCTGTATTAATATAATAAAGAACCCTAACTGTAAACTACTCTTGCAATGCATTCAGATGGTTATTTTTACAAATAAAAATGGTACAAATACTGTTGGAAAACTGAGTAAATTTTGTTTCTTTTGGGGAGCCGGGGCAGGCTTAAGTATTTAGCAGTGAAGATGAAGATGCAACTATTTTGTGCTTCCCTCATACGTAAATACCCCTTGCCCTAGAAAGCTGATTTTGCTTTCTCTGTAGATTCGGGGGAGGTGGGAGAACAAGATAAAACACCCCAGTAAATTTTTTTTTTGCTCAGTTATTAAATATTTGACTGTTCTCCCTGGTGAGCACCACCTGCACTGCTAGCAGGGTGTGCTGGGCTGGGCCAGCTCTCTCACAGGGACTGAAACGCAGCAGAGAGCTTCAAACAGTGACAGACAGCAAGGTGTTCAAAGTATCTGAAGTAAAGCGAGCACACAAAACCCACAAAAAGGGAAAAAAACAAAACCAAAAAAGAAACAAAACAACAAAAAAAACCCCACAAATCCCCACCAGCCTGCCTGCACCTTTATGGTTTGTCACTAACCTGCTCCCCACAGAGCAGGGGCCGCAGGAGCACCTGCCCAGCGGGGTGTGCGGGTTTGTGTCCGGCAAGGGGCGCCGGGCCCGCGGTGCGGCCTGGCTGGGAGCCGGCGGGGGTGAATCTGCCCCNGCCATGGGGCGGGCGGGCTGCCGGCTGCCCGCGCTAGCAGCGCTCTTCTACGGGGCGCTGGCGGCCCTGGTGCTGCTGGGCGTGCGGGACGTGCTGTTCCTCTACGAGGAGAACCGGTGCAGCATGACCTACATGTACGAGTACCCCGAGTACCTGGTGAGTGCGGCGGGGCGTAACAGGTGGGACCTGCCGCTGCTGGGGCGTTGCCGGCCGGAGCCGGGAGCTCGGGGCGCAGCTCCTCGGGGAGGGAGAACAGCCCCGGACTTGGGGCTCGCCGGCGGGCTGGAGCGGCGAGTGGAGACGGGGCACGGGCAGCTGGGGCGGGGCACGGCGTCGTGTGGCGCTGCCCCTCGGGCAGAGAGCGGCGGAGGAGCTGCCCACCTGTAACCCTGCGGGGCGCTCCACGCTGCCCTGGAAGCTGGCGGCGCCTGCAGTTACCTGAAGCTCTGTGGAACACGGAAGCTCATGCGGGTGTTGGCAGAGAAGGGCGCTGGGCCGGTTCCTCTGCCAGCAGGGCCGGTTCCCAGGAGGCCGAGCCGTGCCCTTCGTGGCCCTTTTGATGACTTCGGAGCTGAAGTAACCAATGTGTCAGAAAAGCGGATAACTGAGCTTTGGCTCTCAGTGTGTATTCCACAGTGGTGGAAAGTCCTCTCGGGGAGCGCTTTGGAGGTGGCTCGTCCCACAGTGTACACAGGAGAGCTTGTAAATCCGTCTGAGGTCCTGCTTGTTGTGCTAACGGAGCTTTGGAAAAGTCTCTTTGAAAACCTGGGAGCAGTTTGGGAGAGGAGACTGCTGCTGGAACTGTTGTTTTCCACACTGGGTTAGTAGTGGAAGGATATAAATGTATATTTGTGATTTCGCTGCTAAGGCTGCACCACGCAGTTGTTAGAAAACAGTTTCTCTTTTTGATAGTAGTCCTTACTACAGCACTTTCTCTTTTATTAAATGCATAATGAGTTGACTTCTGAACGTTCATTTTTCATTACCTGAGATCTCATCTATGTTGGAAAAAATATTAATTATTCTAAATAACACTGTTCAGAAGTAGGTTACATTTTGGCTTGCATAGTAAAGAAGATTTAAAAGCAAAACTTCAGTGTCTAAATTTGTAATGAAGCAGAAAGTTAATTTTTGGATCTATTAACCTTCATTTGCTAACCTTGATAGAGCCATCTTGACCTACAGAAGAGGAACTTGGTATGTCTACAGGGATTATTTTGTCAGTGCTGTAGCACAAATTCCTTTAAGCAGTTATAAATACTTAAATACTACGCCCCGAGTTTTCAGATCTGGCAGCCAGAACCTACTTCAGCTTCAATCTGAAGCCAACCAACAGAAAGTTACTGGCAAAATCTGTGTGATGTTATTGGCGGGTGCCTAAAGCTCTTGTCTGCCAAGCACATCTTTTGTGTTTACTCATTATGTGAGGGCTTACACTCCGAGCATCCTCAGGTGGGTGTTGTGCTGCTGAGGGACTCAAGGCTTAAAGGTGAGCAGTAGTTCCATGGCAGGAGATGCAAGTCCCAGTTGGCTGTGTTGCCCTCTGGAGTTTGTGTTTCCTCAGTAATCACTTTTACCCTGCAGAAGGCATTACTTGGGGCTGGGGGGAGAGTTGGTTTGGGCTGTACTTCACAAGTACCTCGATTGTTGGGGTGTCTGTGTTCTGTGTAGTGCTGCCTGCACTAGGAAATCCCAGGGTAGGAGTCGCAGGTGGGAGGTGCCTGTCCTTGCTTCCGAACTGCTGTCACATTACAAAACAAAAAACTGCTCGAGCAATTAAACAAGGAGTGCGTTTCTTTTGTGTCGAGCAGTGTGGGTTAGCTCACATCAGCCTAGTAATTGCTCGTCTTTTCTCGCCTGACTTTTAACATTGCAGTGTGTGAATGTAACCTGCCCTTGTCCTGTTTGGCTGTACTTGGCAGGAGGTTCAGAAGTTAATAATAACGACTTCTTCACATAAATCTGAGTTCTTTGGGAACCAGGGTGAAAAATGAAGCCTTGCATTGAGATTGCAAAAAGTTGCTGTAGCTTGCTACAACTGATTACATAAGCCCAAATTGTCTCTTTTCCTTTGGAATTATGCACTGCCCTTTTGTTATAATATTAAATACTGTGATTTACAAAAAAGAAAAAGAAAAAAGACCCCTGGTATTTTGACAATACAATTCTCATGGGTTATGTGTATTTTAAAATTCAACATTGCCACAAAGAAGAACAGCTTGTTAATTTTATGTTCCATAAAAGTTTTTGAAAAGACAATGAACCAGAAAGTTACTGGATGAACAGTTGATTTGATCTGTCAGGAAATCATGTAAGCACATCTTGATGGCACTCTTAGTTTAGTAATGGGAACTGCTGAAGGTTTTTTTCACATACTTTTGAAAGCTTTTGCAAAAGGGGCAGCAGAAAAGGATGAGAATGGAAGAAAGGAGTGAGATCAGCGGAGCTGGAAAGGCAGGATGACAAGGAAAAGGAAGAGACCAAAGGATGATCTGAAGATGTGAGCCCTGAATGAAGCTTAAATTTTATTGTTCTCAGTGAAAGAATTTAACTCACACTCCTTATTGTGTTAGTGAATCAAGATAATTGAAATACTGTAAATAATACACACATATGTGTATATCTCATTGAATAGAGATTATATATATATATACACACATATATATACACACACACACACGTATATATATATATAAACCATCATGAAAATAGTTTGCAAATAGCCAATGTACCAAAAACTTTGAAGGCCTAGGGGTAAAGAAAATTAGCTGAGGAGAGAGAGAAGAACAAGGGAAGGGAAGGAGTGTGGGGACATGAAATTAAAGCTAAGTCACCTTTATGGAAGATGCAGCTGAGAGAAAACAATGAAATATTTTAAATAAAGGTGCTTCTATTTCAAGGAAGCTATTGAGAGAGACACTACAGGGGATTTCTGATGCAAAACTGAGTTTTTGACCATTTAGTTTTAGTTTTGACCTTATTCTGTAAAAGTGTTGCCTCAAATTATAAATTACACCTTAATACATTTATTTTTGTATTATCTTATTTGTCTCTCAGTTGTTGTGACATAATTAATCAAACATTGGAACAAGTGTATTTGCACTTGTCAAAATTTAAAAAATCTGTATCTCAGAAACTCCAGAGTTACAAACCAATCAACCTCCATGCAGGTGTTAAACCATGGAAGTAGTAAACAAGAACACATTTAATTAAGACAGTTTCATATGACTCTTAGAGATTGACTTACTGGTGTAAGATTAATCCTCACCGAGCCCTTGGGTTCAAAGAGATCTTGTTTTTTCCTCTGTGGGAGTGGTAATCCTATGAATGAGTTTTGTGTCAAAGCTAGTTGAAGGTAATCACTGTTTAGAGTAAGTAACTGCAGCTGTTCATTATGCACAGTAATACCTGCTTAAACAGCTCGTTTGATATTTTGTTTTTAATTAGTTTTTTTTAAAGACAAACCGAGTTTTTCATTCTGTATTCTTTAGACTGTAATTTAAAATCATAAAAATAAAAACAGGGAAGGCACATCATTTAAATGGCTGGACAGCCACTGTATATTTCTGTTTGTAGCACTATAAACAAGGTGTTTGTTTCCTTTTTAACTTTTGCAATAGAAAATAAAACTACCCAAGAAAACAGCCAGACGATACCCAGCATATGAGCTGTATCTCTATGGGGAAGGGAGCTATGCTGAAGAAAACAAAAATCTCCTACTGACAGGAATTCCAGTTCTCTTTCTTCCTGGGAATGCTGGCAGTTACAAACAAGGTGAGTGTTTGGCTGAGCTACAGCTTTATTACAAGAAAGCTCTCAGATTTATGCATTAAGTGGTTTTTTATTTGAAGTAATACTGGGCAGAGTTACAATGGTTGATCATATTAGTCTGTGTTTAATTACAAACAGTCAAAAGAGATGATTTTTGTTTGAAATCAGTTGATTAGTTAAACTATCATATTTTTGTCTGGAGCAAGCCTTCTGAAAGCTGCAGACAGTACCTTTTATGCTGTCCTCTGGCAGTGCTGCAGCCTTGCTGTACTTTTGATGGCAAACATCTAGTTAGTTTTGATTTGAACAATGTTTAGTGCAGTTAATGCCAAATAAAACATGACCTGAATTTGATTAGAACAAACTCAGCCATCTGTTATCTGTGATGTAAAGCAATTACATGCTATAGAAATCAGCATCATCTGAGCTTGCCCTCTAGTTTCATTTTTCCCTACATCTTTATGCAGTGGTGTTTTACCCTTAACATCATCTTCCCACTTTACACATAGCCTCTTTTTTTTCCCTAGGCTGCAAATGAAAAGCAATAATAGGTTTAAAGCATTTTTGCTTTTCATTCTGAGTACCAAGGCTAATGGTACATGAAGTTTTCTGCTTCAGTGTTTACTCTGGTACTTGCTATTCCTTCCAGTCTGGGTTTGTCAGACTGTTATTCTTGTTCCCTAAAATGTGATTTGAAACACTAAATAACATTCTCATGATGTTAGAAAATGGATATGTGTGGTGGGGGGAAAACCAGCACAGTCTGAACTCTGATGTCTTACTGTGATAATTTTTCCTTCTATTAGCACTAAACTTGATGATTAAATCACCTGATTTCAGAGAACCTTTAGAGAGCAAGGTTTTTTTGAGAACTTACTTGCTTTGCTTATAACAGTGTGAAATATTTTACCAACTAGTACTTCCAGAAAGCCCATACAGACTTCCAGGCAGAGTAGCATCCAAAGAAGATTAAACATAATGATTCTGAGAGCTGCCATATGGACTTTTGTGATTGTGCATCATATATTGCAAATCTGTGAATTAATGCTGCCTCTAAATACACAGCAGTACATCACTATGCAGGAAATAGAATGGTACTTTCAGGGCATTTTAGGAATGAAAAAGAAATATCTGAAGAACAAAACAATTAGGAGAGTAGAAGTACTACATGCTATAGGAGCCATAAATATTTCCATAATGTTCTTTTAGAAATGGATTTAGGGAGACTGTGCATTGTGCAAAACCCTTGTTAAAATTAATTCATATTAATTCATACTTTGTGCAGAATTCCTTGTGACATAACCATTTTATTCTGATGCCTAGATGAGCAGAGAAGGTGTTGCTGTTGCATTTTTCATGGTTGTTTAAAATATATTCGTATTTGCTGAGCAATGAACACAAGTGCTGCTGCTGCTTTTGTTACTTTGATAGAATCATTGATGTTGGAAAGGACCTTTAACATTATGGGATGCAAGCCTTAACCCAGCACTGCCAAGCCCACCACTAAGCCATGTCCCTGAGTGCCACATCTACACAGCTTTTAAATGCCCCCAGGGATGGCAGCTCCACCAGCACCTTGGGCAGCCTGTTCCAAAGTCTGACCACCCTTCTGGGGAAGGAACATTGCCTAAGGTCCAATATAAATCTCCCCTGGTGCAACTTGAGGCCATTTCCTCTTGTCCTTTCACTTGAAAGAAGCAGCTCACTCACAGCCTACCTTGAGGAGGTTTTTGATGTGTTACAGGCACTTTTGAAATGTTAATTCATCGTTTTTCATGGGCACTAAAGTGAATTTTGTATAGTGTACAAAATTCAGACTTAGAGTAAAAGATATTCTGAGAAGGAAGGTTCTGCACTTCTCTCTTGTGCTCTAGGAGAATCTTGCTCCTGTGTGCTAGATTTGGACAGACCTTTCCTGACCATCATTTGTTTTTTTATATAGTCACCTTTGGGACTTTCTCTTTTATTTTCTTTTTCTGCTACCATGCTGTCTTATTTGCAGCTGTTATTGTTCCCATCCTGCATTGTCTCCATGGAAACTCAGGGACAATTCTGCACACAAAAGGCTGTATTAAATGGTAGCCAGGGTTAGACAGGGAAGACTGGTCAGAAGCAAGACCTTGTAAAGTGAACATTTTCTCACTCAAGGTTTTAGATGGACAAGTGTCCTTTAGGGTTTGGTTTTGCAGTCCCCCCCTACTTATCTTAGTGGTGTTTGGGAATGCCTCTGCAGTTGAAATCAAGAATGCTTTCTTCTCCTTTTGGCAATAAGAAGGTGCAAAGAGAGGAGCAAAGCAGCCCTAAGGGGGAGGAACATAATCCTTGATCCTTGTATAAATTTGTTCTTGACATAAAATACCTCTGTTGTCAGCAGTAAGCTGAGAAGAGATGGTTTGGTGTAGAATGTCTTTTATAAATGGCTTGAGGTGAACAATGGATTTATTCCATTTAGTTCTTAATCGAATATTTATGAGTTTTTCTGCTAAAATGGTGCTAAGCAGTGACTGTTGGACTGTTGTAATTGATGTGGTTCCTTTTTCTAGTACGTTCTCTTGGCTCCATTGCACTTCGAAAAGCAGAAGATGTTGACTTCAAGTACCACTTTAATTTCTTCAGTGTCAGCTTCAACGAGGAGTTGGTTGCACTGTATGGTGGTAGCCTGCAACGACAGACCAAGTTTGTGCATGAATGCATAAAAGTAATTCTTAAGTTGTACAGGGTAAGTAGTGACACATGCTGAGTGATGTACTTCCATTTGGGAATGGGATTGTGGGCTGCCTTTCCTGCTGCAAAACTGAAGAGTGATGAGTAGGGGAGACTATAGTGTGTGTAGATATTTGAAGGTGGTAATAACTCAATAGAGAATAGGGGTTTTTTTAACAGATTTTTAGTACTTGTGGAAATCCCAGTGCTGTGGTGAGGTTCTCTGTTGTCTTTCTTAAGAAATACTTCCATGCAGAATGGAGGCCTTTTGCTAGTAGACATAAATAGCTGTAGCTCACTAAAATACTGATATACCATTGCCTTACATCTAGTTTTCTCTGGGAAGGTTCTTTGATATCCTCTGTTCCTAAAAGTCTCAGAAATTAAAATAAGCTTGAGTTTATGAAGCTTACCCAGGCTACACAGTATTTCTTTTGAGCTGTGTACTTCATATTAAGCACATTTTCATGAGATAGCAAGTAAACTTTTACTCAATTTGAAAGCTCATTAAGTGGATGCTAATTAATGTTATCCTTGAAAGGCCATGAGTTAATCTCAGGGTGAGGGGGGAAGAATCTACAACTGCTAAGAATAGCTCAATGTCAGATCTGTTTCTGATGTGTGTGATTGCTCTTTGCTGAAGGATGGAGAATTTGCACCGAGCAGCGTTGCCATAGTTGGCCATTCCATGGGTGGTCTTGTTGCAAGAGCCTTGCTCACTCTGAAGAATTTTAAGCCTGAACTTATAAACCTGCTCATTACCCAAGCCACTCCTCACACTGCACCTGTGATGCCTTTAGACAAATACCTGACTGGTGAGTGTTGCACTTGTCTGACCACACTGTATTTCTTTATTGATCCTCTCCAGCTTTAGAGGGGAGATTCTTGCAAATCATCAGCAAAATCTGCTGCTTTATTTACTGTATCTGTTCCTTTTTTACTCAGGTGGTTGAGGGTGCCAGGATACTCAGAGAAAGTCAAGTGTCATATAAAATGGATTATGTGGACTTGAGTTTCTGTGTGAGGCCTGGAGCTCTCAATAATCTGTAATTTAATAAGTTGCAGGGCATGTTACTAAATTTGTAAGCTTTCCAGTGAATGACGTATTTTCTTTCTTTTTTTTCCCCTCCTCTTTTAAAACTTGACCTCTGTAGTGACTTTTATCTTTATTATCTATTAGTGTGAGTTCTGTAGAAGATGCTAAATTTAATATTTTTTATAGCCAGAGATTGTAGAGGTGAGAATATGAACATAGATGTAATTGCATATTTGAAATATTTACAAAAAAGATTGTGTTTTCTCCTCACCTAAATAACTGTGGCATAAAGTATAATCATTAAGTGTGTAATATACACTTCCTGAAAAGCTGGATTTGAGTAAACTGTACTGATTAAATATGTGGTTAGTGATAATTGTGCTGCTGCAAGTAGATACTGAGGGAATTGGTGAAGGAAAGAGAATAGACATTAATTTCATTATTCTTGGTGACACCCAAGAGGAATGGATTATCTTTAGCTGCTAGATTTGATTTATTGTGCTTGTATTAATTCTCAATCCTACAATTGATTTCAGTGCAATGCCTCTTCCTTACTAACTGTTTCTGGACTTCAAGTAAATCTGAGTCTGTCCTTCAAATAAACCTATGGTTTGCTACTCTAACAATCAGCTGATAGTGGAAGTGTATCTGTCTTTCCTAACTGCTGCCTCTTTGGGTTAGAGCAATAATTTTCCTCTCTTACCTGAATCAAGTGATAAATAAGAGCTCAAATGTCTCTAGGGGGGCTTACAGAAACTTCTAGTTAATGTTTATGTAGCTGGGTTTTTTTGTATATCAAATAGGCTTATGGGAAAATTGTGATTGTTTTTAATATATTTTATAGATTTTTATACAGCTGTAAACAATCATTGGATTCTAAAGGCCCAAGATTTAAGAAATTTAACTACCCTTTCTGTGGCGGGAGGATTCAGAGATTACCAAGTTCGTTCAGGACTCGCTTTTCTACCAAGATTGAGTCAACATGACAGTGCCTTATCTGTTGTGGTAAAAAAAGCAAACTGGTTTTTTTGGTTTTGCATGGAACTGTGTTATATAGTTATTTGTGTAATGCATGTATCAGTGTCTATGTGGGCAGTGTAGTGTAAATAAATATGAAAATACTGCATGTGAAAACACTAAATAGATGCTGTGTGGTTATAAAATCACAGATAGTTGATGCAGAGTAAATGAGCCTCCACTGGAGGAGTCTGTGTGGCACTGATTGGAATCACCTCTCCCTTGGTACTGTTCCTTCTTACCACCTGCTTGCACTTCTTCAGTTCCAGAACTCAGGGGGATTTTCCCTGTGTGTTTGCAAGAGATATGTATGTGGAGAAGGGTGAAGGTGCAGTATAGAAGTAGAGTATTTTATTACAAAAGGGAGATCTGGTTTGGCACCTTCTTTTTATATTTATTGATTTTCAAAGAACTTAGGAATAGAAAGGATGTAGAGGATTATCAAATCCAGTTTTCTGCTTTTTCAGGTATCTATCCTTTCAAAATTAAGCAAGTAATTAGAAAGTATTTAGGTTTGTCATTCCATCCCCTCTCCATCAACCTGTTCCCTATATGGGGAAGCTGGAAAATACAAGGAGCAGGAAAATTTTTAATTTCCAACCTCCATTTACTGCAGAAGCCAGTTTTTTAATGCCTTTCTCCTGACATCTGCTTGAAATGTTATATGAAATAGCTGTCATTCCCTTGGTGTTTACCTTGGTGTTGTTCAGAAAGCTGTCTATAAATAAGCTCAGCTCCTGCTAGGCTAAGAGGATTAACTCTGCATTCCCTTTGTCCTAGTAACCCTTCTCTGCATCTGCTGTACTTTCATTTCTCTTGAGTGTTGGTGACCAGAATTTTGCATGACATTTCCTGAGTAGTGGTATCAGTTCCTTCTGGTTTTTGCTTCATTGCGAAGGTTGTCTTGTAGTTATTACTGTTCAGTTTGGTTTATTTCTTCCCAAGTGTGATGCATTAGTAGTTCATATTTTGTTTGATTCATGTGGAGCAATGGGTTGATGAGCTCCTTTTGTGGGAGGTTTTTTTTTGATATTGTTGGTCCCTAAAATGTAACACATGAAATGCACTTAAAGCAATTAACAGCTTCAGACTGTGCAGGTCTTTCTGATGGTTCTTTCTGTTGAGGATGCCCTTGGCTGCTCAACAGCAGCTTTCATTGTCATGCTGCTGTTCTCATGTGCCAGGATCAGTTATTAAAATAGTAAGATTAGTCATAGAAGCAGTCTTTGAAGAGATTTTTGGTAAGTTTCCTCCACTCCATTATCTGCCCTTTCACCATTAGTCTCTGCTGTCTAACATACAGAACTTGGTCATTTTGTTTTATAATTTCCATCTTGCATGTGCTTCAGGACTTGCAAGACTGGTGACTGAAGAAGTCATTCTGTTGCACCCTAAGCCCTGAAACTCTTAAGATGAAGGCTGTTCTTTTTCATTTTATGAAATGTTTAAATATGGAGGGGAAAGGTTTCCATATAATTTTAGAATATTGAGTACTAACAAAAGCTTAACCTTTTTCTTCACCCCAACAGAGCTCAGCTGTGCCTAGAGCTTGGGCCTCAACTGACCATCTCTCCATAGTGTGGTAAGATAATGGAACAAAGGTTAATTGACTGCCTGTGCACAGCTCTCTTCTCTACTGTTACCACTTTATACCGTAATTTAACTTCGGTTTAATGTTATGGTGAAGTCTCTTCTGACCAGTTTGATCATCCTGGATCTTTCCTTTCTAGATTTAATTTTACTTACTCTGTCTTCTAGGTGCAAAGAACTGATCCTGGCTACCATTAGAGCTTTTTTTGATCTCATAGATGAAAACACAAGGCAGGTCTGTATATGTGATCTCCTGTATATTTACCCATCACACTTCCTTCTTCCATCCCAGAATGTTTAATCACAAGAAGTATCTCCCTGTTTTACAGAAAACTCCTTTTTGATTTTTCTAAGTCATGCTGAGAAAATTGTTTCTGTTTTGTGTCAGTCACTGAAAAATCCCTTGTTTGACCAAAGGGTCAGAAATAACCAGGTGTTAGCTCAGTTTTTATTATTGACTGCTTGATGCTTTAAAGCTGGGCTGTGGGCTGAACATTTCTTCCATAAAGCAGCAGCTTCATTTGACCTTGAACCAGGACAAACAAATTTTGTTAGCTCTGTAGTTGTGAATGTGACCTCTTGATGAGAGCAGAGCCCACAACACAGAAGAGGAAGGATTTCAGGAGTTCCTTCTGAGGCTGTTCAGGACAGACTTCCTTAGTTTTTCACGTGTACTTACTTCAATGTGTGATTTAGAGAGACAAAAAGAGGGGTACAGTTGTTCTGTACAGCACTGACTGTGCTGGAGGGTAAAACTTTTCAGAAATCAGTTGTAATGGCCACAGTTTTGGAAAGTGGAATAGACAAAAATTACTCCTGGAAAGTTTATTTGCAAAAACCAAAACATCCCAATCCCAAACAAAAGTGAATCCCAGTGTAGCTGTACAGCTGCTTGAATGTTTGAAATAGAAGATTGTAGCAGCTGGATATGTGAACTCAGATTAGTAAATCTAAATGTGAAAATGTTTCCTAAGCTCTGGCCTAAGTGTCATTTCAGGAAGAAGGCATTTGTGTCTATAAAAAAAGTTGAGTGGAAAAGTTTCCTTATGTTATGAGTAGGTGAGAATGTAAAACTCCTGAAAGGTTTGGCTGTGCTTTATGACATGTGTGGACTTCTGTATTGCAGTGATTGGCCATTGATGTATTGAATTGAGAACAGAAAGGGCACAATGAGTTCTAACAATCTCTCCTTACACCCACAAAACTGTATTGATGGCTGTGATCATCTGATGATCTTAAATCACACACATTGATAAAAAATTGATAATGTGCTCTTGTTTTAGATAACTGAGGATCCAAAGAAGAGAATGTCTGTACTGAATCACCACTTTGTGAGACACCCTGCAAAGATGTTTGAGGAAAATCCTGAAGCTTTTACAGAACTCACAGGTGTGTAGGAGTTTTCTTTTGAATAGGATTCAGTGATACTCCTTTGTTAATGGTTAATCTTCTCACTAATGAAATTCCAGAATACACTTTGTCCTCCTTCAGACAAACCAAACCAATATACAGGTCATGTTGGATTCTGAAGAGTCATGTTTACAGCTGGTTGTCTGGTAGAAGATCTCAGAAACTGGGAATAGCTGGATGGCAAAACAGCAGTCTAAGCTACAGTGATTGCAAAAGGGGTAGGAGGGGTGTTGTGATTGTCCAGTTTGGGGCACCCTCTTACAAGGAGGCATTTATGCCTTGCCGTCCCCTGAAATGAGTATGGAGCAAAAGACCACCAAAATGGGCTTTTCCTGGGGCGTGGGAAATGGGAGAAAGAGGCTGAGTGAGCTGAAGGTTGTACCCTGAAGGGAATGCTGAGGAGGATCCTGTTGGTGTCTTCAACTACCTAATGAAGAATTGGAGAGAAGATAGATTTTTTTTTTTTTTGCAGTGATAGCACAATTGGCAGTAGAAATGCAGTTGTAACAAAAGACAGCTAGGTGTTAAGAAAAAGTATTTCACCAGGAGGGTGGTCAAACACTGGAACAGATGCCCAGAGAGGTGGTGAAACATGATTTTTTGGGGAGTTTGCCTTCTCTTGGGTTAGTTTTTAGGAATACAGAGGAAAAGGTTTGAATTGAGTTTCATGTTTACATCTTCCTATTCGTGGTAACCTCTTGACAGCTGAATTTCTGTGAATTTGTGACTGTCCTTAAATGGAAAGATACAACCTTCTTGCATGACAACTGGTGTTGTTTGTACTCTGATCTCTTCATTATCTCTTCATAACTCTTTTCCCCAGCCGTATCTTTAAACTGCTCCTGGTTTTTTGTGTGTTATTAACTTAGCTGATGTGCTTCTGCACAAATTTCTGTAGTAGCTTTCTTAAAAGGCTGATAGGAACAAAGATTGGGGCTGTTTCTAATGTTGCCTCATCATTAATCAGCCACCCTGTAATTACATGAGTATAATTTGTTTTTTTTGTTTTGTTGCCTTTAGATTTTTGTTTCAAGATCCATGGGGTTTTTATTTTGCCATTAGTATTTAGTAACAAGACCTAGGGCTTTATTGTTTCCTGTGTAACTGATAACTGTTGCATGTTATTGTAAGCAGCAGCAATCCTCAGTGTTGATTAAAGCACATAAAGTTTACATCTGTGTATAGATAGGAGATAAGACCTTGCTGATGAGTAAAATACAAGATTTTGAATATAAGGATAATTGTTCCTGCAGTGCAGCATACTAAAATATTTATTTTTAGGAGCTTTCACGTGGATTACAGTCAAAGCCTCAAAATGGACTTACTCAGTTTACAATGTAAGTAATTTTCCTCCATTGTGTTTTTATGTTTATGTTTTTGTTTGGTTTGTTTTGTTGGGGGGGTTGTGGGTTTGTATTTTTTTTTGCTAATCATCTTTTTTTGTTGTTGTTTTTAAGGATTCTGATGGAAAATATTTCACATTTCCTCTTGCAAGCCACAGAAAATCATACAGTCATGTTTACTGTGAAAATAGTATGTTGGTGAGAAAATACTTCTCTGATGTCTGGAGTTCATTTGTACAGATTTGGTTTTTTAATTTGCATTTGCTGCAGTTTTCAGACAGTTAATGGGCAGCTGTTGAAATTGCTGCCATCCATTTACAGTCCCAGCCTAATGCATGTCAGAGGTACTGCCTGTTTTAGCAGGTCACACTTAGTGTTCAGGATCTGAGACCTTCAGTGCCACCTGAACCTCAGATGTTTGCTTGTTGACTCTTCTGGTTGGCTCTACATTACTTTGTCCTTTAATTCAGTGCAGTTCTGTGTTGATGGTTTTGAAGGAAGAAGTTGGGTTTAGTGCTGCTGTGTTTGTGCCATACTTCTAATTTGGGAGAGCTGTTTATAGGTTTGCTTTCCCATAATAAAATGTAAGTAAGCCTGAAAGGCTACAGAGATCTTCCACTAAGTAGGGAAAGTGAATGGAAGCCAGATGAGAAAACAGCACCATCTCAGTTGTCTCCTATTGAGAGGAGACACCATAATGTGAATTTCTTGTATTTTTAGCTCAACACACATACATTCAGCCAATTTTTTTTTCAGTTTTTTATACAAGAATGAATTTAATCTCTTGGCAAACTGAAGATGGATAAATATGCTTTTCAGAATCATGTATTTTACATTAGTGGCAAGAAAATAGANGGCAAACTGAAGATGGATAAATATACTTTTCAGAATCATGTATTTATGTATCATTTATCATGATGCTTTCCTGCTCCATCCTGCTTGTCCCTGTTGGCACTCCTCCCTTGCCAAAGATGGTGTTCATACTCCCACTGTGGAAAACAATTGGCTGTGCTTGGTGCTTTCCTGTTTGTCCTCCTCAGTGGCACCTCCAGTGTGTTGGGGTCTTAGCTGTACTTGGACAGGACAACTTTTGCCTGTTACAATGTCTGAAAGACAGGCCTAGTACAGCTTGAGAGGAGGAGGGAGGTACAGAACAGCATCTGGGAGTTGCATCATGGTGCTGTCGTTCAGGACACTGAAATTCTCAAGGGATGGAGCAGTAGGACATGAAGTATTTAAAGTGTTCCTCTGCTGCTTAAGAGAGCACTAAAAGATGTTTCTTTTAGTTAGAAGAGATTAAATACAGTATGGAAGATGGATGTTTTTTAAAGGGAAGTTATGAAAGCTTGTTTGCTTAACCTTGTATTTATTCATACAAAGGGTGGCAAATTCAGGTTATTTAAAATGGTTCCTAGAAACCCCCACCATTCACTCTAAAGCTTCACCTTTCCATCCTTGCAATTGTAATTGCAAGATTATGTTACCAATCTTTTCATTATCATCAATTTAAACCCCTGCATTGTTTGAAGCAAAGAATCAGTATTTTTAATATATTTATAAATGCAATCACACATAGGTAGTGTACAGTTTTGTGGTGTTGACTTTACAGGACACAAGCAGCTGGATTTATGGCTGCATGAACACTCATTCATCAATGTGGTGAGTATGAACAGTTCCTGTTCTTTATTCAAATGGATTTTCTGAGACTGTGTTTGCATTTAAAGCATATAAATTATCCTTGGTAGGAAGGGATTGGGAAGTAAAATTGTTACTGTAAATAATTCATGCTTTCTGTATCAGCTGGAAAAGAGGAAAGAATAGCTGGTCTCAAAATAGGTGATTTTTTTCTTCATGCAGCTGCATTTTTGACCCTCATAGCAGTGAGGAGTGGTTTCTGTTGCTCCCTTGTGGATGCTGTGTGCTGGATTCCTGCCCCAGGTGCTTTGTGGCACTGGGATGGTGCTGCTGGCTGGCTGGAGGGTCCCACCCCAAGAGGTGGGATCAACAGCTCCGTGTCCCACTGGAGTTCAGTGACCGAAAGAGCTGGAGAGGCACGGGGTGACAGGACAGAGGCTGTAAACTGACAGGGCAGGTTTAGGTTGGACATGTTGGATATATTGGATTGGGTATGGAGAGATTGGAGGAGGAAGTTGTTCACTGGGAGGGTGGTGAGGTGTTGGAGCAGCTCACCCAGAGGGGCTGTGGGTGCCCATCCCTGGAGATGTCCAAGGCCAGGCTGGATGGAGTCCTGAGTAACCTGCTCCAGCAGGAGCTGTCCCTGCCCATGGCAGAGCTGTTGGAATTAGGTGGGTTTTAATCTCCTTTGCAACCCAAACCACTGTATGATTCTGTTTCTTTGGAATCCTATGACAAAAGACATGAAATGTCACTCAGAGCCTTCAAAAGAGTAGATTAAAGCATCTCTTTTTTTCTTACTTCAAAATTGCTACTGTCATATGAAAAATATTTAGAAGTGTGGGTGGTTTAGTGGTTATTTTTTATGACAGTCATTACGAAATGGATTTAAAACATTGTCTTAGCTTACATTTGTAAAATAAACTCAAAGTAAATTCAAGCTACCCTTCAAAGTAAGGAAAGCTTCCAGGCAAAATTGAACTGGCATAGTATTTATCTGTTCTGGAATCAGAGGTGTACAGCCAGAGTCTTGCCTCCAGCAGATAGCCAGATGTCATAATTACTGTTTCCTGATCCAAGAAGTTGGTTGTTACTCCTTTGTATAACCTTCAGTCAGCATCACCTGCAGGTTAGCCTAGTTCAGAACTGCAACATAAACCTCATCTAACAATAGTGGGTGAGCTGTGGACTGTGTCCTGAGGTCATGAGCACTATTTAGACAAAGAGCAGTATTCTGGTATTTAAAAAATCAGCACTTGAAGTGGCTGGCTGGATGTGTTGCAGTTGAGTGTGTGAACTCAATGTAAGTACACACCATTTTAGAACTGCTGCAGACTCTTTAACAGCTAACAATTTTTTTTTAATTTATATGGTATATTTTAGATATTTCCATAGGAAAATTTGTGCTTTTGACATTATAAAACTGCATGATAATTCAATGCCAGTGCTGTTTCAGCTCATGAAGAGTTTTTGTTTTGTATCTGAAGTTGCCTGGCTAATATGTGCTGCAGGTTTTGTGTATGACAGATTTGGAGCTTTGCTTGGCTTGGTTTTGCACAAACAAGATTTGCACTATCTGAAATTACTATAGTTTGATAAATTACTGTGGTAACAGTACACCCAAATTTCTTCTCAATTTAAAATGTTAATCCAGTGAGAGAGAGAGAGAGGAGCTGGTATATTAATCCATTGCCATAATGCAGGGCCTACATAATGAATATGCTCATCCTTTAACATGCATGAATTTTTACAGCCTGGAAGCTGCTGATTTATCCTGGAGAGCTGAGTTACTTCCAACCACCAAGGTAAGTGTGTACCTAACTCATAGGAGGGACGGGTGCTTCAGGGGGTAGTTGCAAATCACAGGGGAAGGAGCTGTTCTGTTTCCAGCATTGGAACATGGAGTTGTATTTCAGAGGAAGACAACTGGAAAGTGGCAAGGGGCAAGCTAAGGGGTACCCTCAGTAATGGCTTTTCTTCTTCTTTCTTTTTTCCTTTCCTTTTTAAGGTTGTAATGCTGAAACTTCAGGACTATCCTTCTTTGTCCCACATTGTCATTCAGGTACCACCTGCAGTTGGCAATAAGGTAAAAAAATATTGGCTTTCAGAAATTGCTCCCTTACTTGTGTTCATAACTTTCAGGTGCTATGGCAGGAGGAAAAGGAAGTATATAAAATATGTGCTAAGTTACTTTAAGAAACCATAGACCCACACTACAGTGTGATTTGAAAGTAGCTTTGGTTACCTTCTCTCAGCTCAGAACCACTTTGATAAAATACCAAACACAGGGCATGAACAGCACTTGGAAACTGTACAGAGGAGCAGTTCTCAAATCAGTTCTTGGAGTTGTTGTTGGAGATTCTGATGGTAATCATCCTTGTTTTTCTTAATGCTCTGTTTGTGTTCCTGAATGTTTTTGCCTCTGAACAGTCATTTCTCTTACCCAGCTTAGTGAAGACTGTAGGTAATTGAAGGCACACCTGGGTTCTGGGGAGCCAGGTACCTCTGCAAGCTCTCACACCACAAGTGGTGTAGGAGCCCGAGTTGTGCAGAGTTTAATGGTCTGAGTCTCACAAAAGAGATGGATATCTTTGCATCAAGGGCTCTCACCATCCCAGTAAGAGGAACATTTGCAGACTTAGTGTGTTACCCATCTGGATCTGACAGGCCTTAGTCCTGGGAATGACAGAATATTGAATTGGAATTTCCAGCCTAATCAGGTCTGACATTGCTTTCTGTGGCACAAATGCAGTCTCTGAGTCTGTGGTATAATAATCCATGATCCAAGACATGATTCACAGCACAAGTGAGTGTAGTGTTCTTCTCTGAGTGTATCTTCAGAGTGTTGTGACAGGCATTTTGCAGTGAAATTAGTAATGCACAACGTTCAGGGTAAGCAAAGATAGAGGAGGGATCACTTGGGAAATGTAATTTGGCAAGTACAAAGGCTTTCTAGTCTTGTGCTTGGTTTAGATCTGGTTTTAATATTCTCAATTGCAGTATACTTTGGGCTGTGAATTCTTCAAAGAGGATTCCAGAACAGTACAGCTCCCTGTAACACATCTTTTTTCATTTGGTAAGTAAGACATATTGCTTTTGGGAAAAGTGGAAAACTAATATAACTAACCTTTGGAGAATAAATTTGCCTAAAAGTTTCAGATCAAGAGGATTTTGGGGGTCTGTTTTTCACTAAAACTGACACTGCTTTTGTTAGTAACTGACAAAGAAATAAGAAACGTGGGGTTTAGACTAACAGATGTGAAAGTATGTAATTCTCCTGGAAAAATAATTTTATCTAAAAAGTGAAAATACTACATTCTTTACAGGGCTTTCTTCAAGCAAAATTCTCTTAAATTCAACTGGATTACTTTACAATGTCCAGCTCCAGCACTTCAACCAAGTAAGAATGCTACTTAAGTAGCATTTAAGTAGCTTTTAAGGTAATGTAACCACTGTTTGGAGAAAAGGGAGTGACTTCTATTTTTTGTGTTCTAGATATATCAAGCTTTCAAAATTTATATAGAGAGCCACTGCCAGTCACTCAAAGGTAAATAGAAGTCTTCTAAAGTATAAATTTATAAAACAAATTCTTGAAAATGTGTAGAAACAAAAGTCCTCTCATACAATGGAGTTCAGGCAATACAGTTATAATCTGTTCAGATGTGTCTGCTACTATCTCTCAGTTCCCACTTTAAGCTCAAGGAAAATGAGGAACTAGCCCTTTAATGTTTGTTTTTCTTACTTCCCAGCAAAGAGAAGTTGAACTTCCAGCAGGATTCTGCCTTATGTTGAAAGTGTTTCTCAAGAAAAGCACATTTGGCTGGGGTTTTTATTTGCTGATAACAGGACTCAAATTTGAGTGTTGAGCTACATAAGCTTAAACAGAATGGGTTGCTAAAGGACCCTGTTTCAAAAAAAAGAAAATGATGGATTTTGTTAGATTAATATTAGATATTGAAATATTTAGTAGATTATTAGATGACTATTAGATATTGAGATATTTATTAGATACTGAGAACTCTTCTCATAACTGTTCTTCATTTAAACATTGGTGTCTCACTGTCTTGTCCTGTAACAGCCTGAGTTAAAAAATGCCATTTTTGTTTACTGCTAACTGCTCTGATCTGCATTGCAATGTCAGTTGTAATGTAACTGCAAGCCCAGTGGTTCTGTGCAGTGACCTGTGTGCCACCTTGGTTTTACTGGCCCTGTAGTTCTTAGAGTCAGTTGGCACATCTTATTCTTAGTTGAGTTTATATTTTTTAATGCTGTTCCATTTCAGAAAGAAAACCTAGTGTTTACAGACTTCATATCCCCTGGTCACATGAAGACTCAATAATTGTAGCAAAGTAAGGACTTCAATGATTAATAATTTCTTAATATGTTTTTTGAAGAATATTTGCATCCTCTTGTGGTAATATTTCTGATGTGAGACAGTTTCTCCAGTTTTAAGTGTTTGTCTTCTGCATCTTTTCCTCATTTACCTTTCTGCCCTTGTTGACAAAGTTATTTTGATTTTTCTTAGAGTAAGTAAAACTGTTTGATTAGTGGTTCTCACTAATTTTCTCAGTAAAGAAGTCAGATATGCTGGTTTGAAATTTTCAGGATTATCATTGCCCCCCTCCTGAGTGGAGAACAGTGGCTGCTCTGGATGCTGGCTTCTTCCTGAAAGCCAGGGTTTGGATCACACAGCAGCCCTTATGTTCACTTCAGCAGCATAGCCCTGACAAAATTAAATTACACAGCTTGAAGTATATGTGTCACTAATGAAGCTGAACAACCTGGCTGTGTTTTCGATGGTTGGAAAACTGTATTTCTAGTTTATTTTAGAAGTCTTAAGGATACCTCACAATTCCCAACCCCCTGTGTTTTCCAGCAGCATAATACTTGCAGAAAACTGGCTTGTATTCCTGAGGATCTGTGCTTGCTGTCCTTGGCACTCAGCACACTGGCCTGCTCGGGGCAGAGCGTGTTCACTGACCTCGCCTGCTTTCGCCGCCGCGTCCCTCGCTGGTTCAGAGCGTGTTGGTGGCTCTTTGTGACAGGAGAAACAAGTTCCTTTCACCATTTTGCTCACAGCTCATGATGATGCTTGCCCTGGTAGATGTTTTGTGTGCCCTTGTTGAAGGCTGAGGCCTGTTTGGTTTCTCTGCTTGGCTCTAAGTCCAGCAGTGACCAGGGACGTTGCTTTTGCAGAGCTCCATCTCTTGCTGAGATTTCTGCCAAACTGCACATTGCTCAGCCTCCCAATGACAGCAGCCTTCCAGAGTTAAACATCTATTCCTCCCCAGACTGTCAGTATGAAGTGAGTAAAACAGTTCTATTTTACAGCTAGTTTGCATTGCTGGATAATTTTTGCATAATTCAGTCTTTTAAACCATAGCTAAATAATGAAATAAATACTAAGCAGATCTAAAGGAATGCTGTTCAGCCTCTTTGACATGTAGTGTGTGTTACAAGTGTTCTGTAACAACTGAAAGTTGGACACTCTAAAACTTTAAAGCAGTTGCTTTTAAAATGTCAATAGTAAGGTGTTGTACACTTTAGTTGAGGGATTGCTGTATTCTGATAGTTAAGCTTGCTTCTTAAAAATTATTTTGTACTTATGCTTACCATTGTATGTAACAATTTATATTTTTCTTCAAGGTGATTCTGAAGACATCACTTCTGCAGGTTCTTGGGCAAGTAAGAAAACCTAACACTAAATTGTTTTTTAGTGTCAGTAGCATCTATAGAAATTTTTACTTCCTCCCTTCCTTACTGTGGCACTTCAGATTCCCTCTTGATGCCAAGAGGAGCACTATTCAATGATCATTTTGCAATCTGGTCCCCTGGCAGGGCACCCCTCCCAGATGAGTGTCAGGCCCAGGTCCTTAGAGCAGCAGAAAAGCTCTCCAGCTCTAAAGAGCTGCTGTAAATGTGCAGCATGTGGCTTTGTGGTGAGCTCAGTAGCTCTGAAGGGGCCACACTCTAGGTCACTTTAACTTTCTTACCTGATGAGTCAGTAGTGTTAAAACTTTAAAATACATTTGGCATCAATTAAGTTGGGGGAAATGGTCTAAGTTGGTCCATACTCTCCTTTTCAACAAATCTTTTTTTGGTTATCAGTGAAGAATATATTTCAACACAGGGATCAGTAAAAATAGACTGGCCATCTGCAATTCTCTGGATCAAGAGTAATTAATTTGCAAGCCCCTAAGTGGAGTGCTGGAATATTCCTGGCAAGGTTCTCGACTTGAATGTGTGCATTTAGAGCAAAGATTTTTCATTTTGTTGTTATTTTACAAGAATTTCTAGGCTATTGGTATATTAATCATGACTTGGGAGGGTGGAAGCCAAGTAATACATGCATATAATTGCTTCCAAAAGTTCTTTGCCTGCAAATACATATATAACATATATAATACATATATACATGTATAACTGTATGCAGATTTTGCTTGGAAAGTGGCATTTAAATTGTTTTAAAATTATTTCACTGAAATGTGAAACTTTGGTTTGCATGCTTGTGTTGACTGGAAGAAAAACCCATTTGTTTCTAATTTGATCATTTCTCCAAATCTGTTTCATTAGCTCTTTATGAAAGATTCTAGTATTTTCCATCTATAACATTAATTGCTGTTGGAGGTTATCAAATACTTATGCATTCAAATGAGAAACTGGATCTTTTATGAAAGATTTTCTAATCTCATCATCATTCTGGCTTCATGATAATATTTGTGTGTGTGGTTTTTTAATGCATTTTTATAGATAGAAATGAGGTTATCCCTTTATCCTTGTCTTTCAGATAATAAGGTTCCATGCTGATGCTTTTCCAGTCTATATTGTTTCTAATATTCTTCTTACTTATGGAGGACAACTGAGCACATTGAGATCCACAGGTAGCTGTCCAAAAGTCGTTTTTTCTCTCTCTGTCACAAGTGTTTTTAGAGAAATTGCTTATCAAATTTACTGATTAAAGACTAGCTAGATGTGAATTTTTTAAGCTAAATATCATTCAGCTTATGGAAGTACTTGCATCTGTGCTCTTCATTTTTGTTTTTTCTTGGCTAGTAGTTCTTCAAGGTTGTGTCACAGCAAAATATTTCCTTATTAATTTAAATTGCAGTGCCTTCTCTGTGAAATACATGTGTTGCACAGTAGTTTAGAATTACCAGAAGTCTACTAAAAAATACATTTAAACATTTAAAATACGTTGTTAACGTGCAGAAAACAGAATTTCTTGCATGAAGATAATAACTTTGAGGCACTTCTTCAGACAAAATGCATTTTTATTGAAATTCAGGGAGTATTTGTAACACTATAATGTGTTACAAACTGTCTGATGTCTCCAGAAGCTCATCTGATGCATGGCCTTAGTGACCCAGTGGGGAAGGGCCTTGGTGGTGAAGGATGCACCTTGCAGTACTCTTACAAGACATGGTTATCTTGTTTTCAGGTGGACTTGGCATTGTCTGAATTCATCTTTAGTTGTGGATGATCCTTGTTGAAGTTCAGGACCTGACAGTAACTACAGGTGCTTCTGTTTTCATTCTAGGCCAGTGCTCAGACTTCTCCCTCGAGCTGGTGAGGACAGCAAAGCCCTACAAAGTAGAACCTCTTCTAAGCATTGTTGTGTTTCTGCAGGGGTGAGTTTGCATCATTTATTTGTTTAAAGCAGTTTCCAAACCAGAAGTTTTATTGAAACTGTTGCTGGGGAGGAATATTATTTTATCTGTGATCACTGTGAGCACCTGACTGTTACTTTGCTTGAAAGACTGTAATAGAAGGAATAGTTGATAGATATCTAACTGTAAGAGCAATTGGAAGTGATAAATAATACTGCTTTCATGTTTTTGGCAGGTTTAACTGGTTTAGAGAGATATGGGAGTCACTGTCACTACCAGAGCTGGATGCTGCTGTACTGAGTAGTCAGGATGCATGGTTCCCCCTTGTGTCCCTGATTCTATTTCTTTTTGGGACAGGCATTGCCTACTGGAGTGGAGTATTTTTCTCTACATCTCTGAGGCTCTTCTCTTCATTATGGTTAACTCTGATTAGGTAAAACAATGTGATGCTATATCATGCTCTTCTAGATGACTTTGGCCCTGACAGTTGTTGGGGTTTTTTTTTGCTTGTTTGCTTCTGTGTGAATGCTTGGGCAAGATTGAATTCTGGCAGATTGAGTTTATACATGATTTCAGATATCTGGGTTTGAAAGCAAGCAGAAATTGATGTCTGAGAAGAATTACAACAGGAGTTTAGTTTCTTTCTTTTTTTTTTTTCTTCAGATCTACTGTATTTCAAAAAGATAAATTGATTACACCCAGAAGACTCTGTGAGATGATATCTCTTGCTTTGGTTAGCTGGACCACTTGTGGTGCATTTGCTATACTCATTATTTATCTTCAATACTTGTTCAAGGTACTGAAAGGCTAAATATTTAGTATTTGTAACTGAATTGAACATTTTGTGTGCTTTGAATTAACCCCAGGTTAAAAGCAAAGATCCAAATTACCCTTTTTTATACATAAATGTTATTATTCTCAAATTCTAAATAGGATTTTTTTTAATTTATCAGTGTCGTAACCTTGTAACTTTTAGAATTTTTATTCTTCTTTTGTTAATGCTTCTTCCAAAGAAATGTTTGATCCCATATGCCCACTACAACAATGCAGATAATTGAAGATTTTAACTTACAGCTAGAGAATATTAGAAAAACAACTCCCTTGAAGAGAAACTTTAGCAAAAAGAGGACTTGATATTTTCTTTAGAATATTTTACCTCTTTAAAAACTTTTCCCAAATCTTGATGGAGTCAGAGGAAGGAGAATGGACGTACTGAGGAATTAGGGTAATATTCTTGTATGTCCAGTCTGATCCCTTGGGTAGTGCCACAAAGGTCCATTTTCAGTCCCTGCCACTCAGTTTCCATGGCCTTCCTTACATCAGAGTCTGGCTCCTGATTGATCCTTGGTTATGGCTGCTGAATCAGCTGCTGGCCTTGGCTTCTGAGGAAAACTGAATCATCTAGCTATGGCAAAGAAGAAAAAATAAGGAGTCCTCGATTTCTTTTTCTCTGCTACAGCTTTTGTGTGAAGAAACATTACTGAACAAGCAACTGTTTGTCTTGCAGATTGTCAAACTGCACGTGACTGCAAGAGCAGAGCAAAACATGCACAAAAGGGTGAGTCTGTTCCCTGCTTCTGTTCCAAACTGTGGCCAAAAATTGTCTGAAGGCAAACTTCTGCCTTAAGAACTCTTAGGTTGTGCTGCAGTGCCTGTAGTTCACTTGTGCATGTGTGATGTGAAGAGAGCAGCCTGCTCCATCACACACGAGTGCTGTGGGCAGTTTCTGCCATGTAAACTTGGCATTGAAGAAGAAAACTCTGAATATACACAGAATAAGAGGGTTTGTCTAAATTTTGGGAATTCATAATGCATGGCTTGTCATTAAAAAATATTTCTAGATAATAATCTGTCCTGTAGATAAATGTGGGTTTTTTTAGAGAGGCAGTGTGTGGAGTTTAAGGGTTTTTTAGTCCAGACATCACAAATAGGATGTATTAAGTGAATATGGACTGAGACTGCAGTAAATAGGGAGCTGTTTAAAACAGTGAAGAAATGTTGGTTTCATGCAGTGTGAACTTTTGTTTTCTGGGTTACTTTAGGGATAGGATCAAAGATGTGTGGATAAAAGCATATGGTAACTACCTGCTCTTTTTTGCAAACATAGAACAAAGCAGTCTGACAGAAAAAGTTGTTGAAAGTTTTCTTTGGGTTTCTTTGAGTGGATTTTTTGTGTGTTTAGTTTAAAATCCTCTCCTTTCATCTCTATATATTTGTGGGGGAGTTTTTTCTATCATTGTTAGTTAGTATCTGCCAATTCATTTGTTTATCTTTGCTATTTATTCCTACAGGTAATATTTTACTCCATTGCATTACCTCCTGTATCTTTTCCATAAATGATCATCTGTGATTTTTCACCTCCAGGCTTTATTACTCCTTTTATTCTGTTCTTCACCCTTCCAGGAACTCCATTTATTTTCATTTTATTGGGGTCAGGGCACCTGCACTCTCCATTCTTTTATTCCATAGACATATAAACTATTAGTGTATGAGAAATTTGTGGTTAAATTTAGATACTTTAAAATTGAACTACTGAACTTTGCTTTTGATGGCTTTTTGAGGAATAAATTGCAAATTTTCTTCCTAAATCACAGCTGATGTGATACTCTTAGGATGTTTTTCCCCTCATCTTTCCCCATCATCGATTCTTACAAGCCTGTGCACGTTTTTGTGACTTGTGTGTTTCATTTCCAGGATTCAGGCCACTCAAAAGAAACTTCACAGAACTCCAGTACACACACAGTCAAAGCCCAGAGTTCAGTGGACAGCATTCCAGAAGCAACAGAGTCTCCTTCCAACAGTGCAGCAATTGCTGAAGCTGTTAACAGTCTGAAGATGCACATTACAATCTTCAATTTATTCACATGGATTATGCTGCTTAACTTGCCATCTTTAATTTATTGGTTAAAAAATCTCAGGTAAATTCTTAAATTGACACTAAAATGGAAGAAAGTTACAGGAACCTTTGAAGATAATGAAAAATGGTAAATGATTCTTTGCATTATTAGTTACCTTAGAGGTTTAAAGGTGCTGTTGTTTCCTGTGTGCTCTCTGGTTTGTGTTATGGTGTAAGTAGGTATTAAGTGACTCAGAGATATTTTGAAGAAAGTAATGATTCAGAAAGGATTCAGGCTGGGATACCATATAGATTTCATGTCTATTTGTTGTCATCAGCACCTGGACATTATTTGGCAGCCTAGTTTACAAGTGACATACTTTTTAAACCATTTCTTTGCAGGTACAATGTTAGACTTGATCCTGATCCATGTAGATCCACAGCTGTTATCCTCATATTCATTTTAGAAATTCTAATGAATTCAAGCACTTCTGAAGTGAAATCAAGGTACTGTAGCCCAGTCTCTAGTTTTGTTTTCCAGCTTCTTTGGGATTTACCATTTGTGTGGTAAAACTTTATGCTGTGCAGACCTGTAATTGTTCAGCCTCTGTAGAGATTCATGAACCCCTGTGGTTAAGTCTAAAAGATGAGCTAAAATGTGTGCAAATTACCTCTAGTTCAGCTAAGTGAAGAAAAACCCCTGTATTTGCCACATGGAAATAAATGAGGTGTGTGCTGTCTAAGTAACACCTTTTTGAACTGTGACTTTTGTCACTGAATCCTTTCAAATGTCACAGAACCCAAATACCTTGAGCAGTTATTGTCAGTTAGAAGGAGAAGTGAATTCTAAAGCATTATAATTATGTTCTTGTAGCTCCCCTTATGGGAATAGAAGTATGTGTTCTCTACTGGATTAAGAAGTTCTGGGAACTTGGTTTTGCTGACAGAGTGTTTCTTGTTGTGATATGAAATTAGTCAATGCCTCATGAATGACAATCAGTAACAAATGTCACTTATCCTCTTGACCAGTACCTGTTATCTCAAGTGGTCTAAATCTTCCTGTGTTAGAGAACAAGTTTTTAAATTAATATAAGCATATTTTTAATGACATTACCCTTTTGGAACAGTTTCTCTTGCTTATGCATCAATTTTTACGGCCCATTAGACCTAGGTGTTCAGTTTTAAAAATTAACAAAGCATTGAAATATAAATTATTTTGCAAAGGAAAATGAAATATAGTATTTGCATATTTTCTGCATATCTGGCTACAAAATGATAATTTTTTTTCTTTGTATTCCTGCAGCAAACTCTTGAAGATTGCAGCCAAAGTTCCACTCCCTTTGTCTGTTGCAATGCTGGCCTTTGGAGGAATGCATTTATACAGAGTCCCACACTTTGTAACCTTTTCTCTTCTTCTACATGTGTTGTGCTGTGTTGTGTAAGGTTCATTCTGTATAGGACATACATAGGACAATGCACCCTAGGAGCTTAACACTGGAGATGGGAAAAATCACAACACAGAAATGCCTAAATTAATACAATCAGTAGTTTACATTATGTGGGAAAAAGAACTGTGAATGCTTTACAAAAAATTCATGGTTTTATTCATGTTGCTTAGAAAACTTTTCCTGGTGTTTATTTCATGTCTCTGAAAATGAAGTGATTTAACTGTGTATAAGCACATAACTCATATCAGTGCAACATCTCAATACTCTGCCTTGTAGACACTTTGGTATTTCACTACACTGCTTTGTTAGAACAGACCTTTTTTACTCACTGTGCCATGCAGTGTCTGTGTTCTGAACTTGCATCTCTTGCAGGTCTGAAGTATGCTGGTTAAAACTCAATACATTTCAAGCACACTGTGACTATCACAAAACCCACACAGCCAAGTAGACTTCTAATTATTTTGTGTTACATTCAAAAGCTGCCACATTTGTGTCTAGACAAACTAGAATGTACTGCTTGTATAGAACTGTTATTTCTATCAAATTATTTGTTCAATCAGTGTGAGTTGAACATTTGTGAGATTATTGCAAGTCTTACACATTTTACTTTTTGTGAGAGTAAGAAAACAACAGTATTCTATGTAGCTTTCTATTCAGGAAGGATACCAGCAGATTCATGAACAATTTGCTGTAATGTTGTTTTAAAACATTGTCAGTTTTCTCTGGAATTTTGAAATTAATCCTTGAACTTTGCCCATATGTAGAAGCTAGCAAACACTGAGATATGGTGTGAATTAACAGTGGAGTTGCTGCACTCTTTCTAAGTAGACAAGGCAGGATTTTCTCTTCTAGTAAACAGAATCAACCATCTCCTAATAAATGCCAATACATAAAATGAATATGGAACAGTTACAACCCTGCAGACTCCTGTCCTGCCATACAGTGCTAACTTCTGCATGTGGGCAAACTCAGTAGTAGTGGGAAATACTGACCATAATTATTAGCTCTGTATAAATTTTATCTTAGTGCCTAGATGCTACAGTGACTGCCATTTATAATAAAGCCTACAATAGCTGTGTGTAAGGAATTCTGTCCCCTGGGCATGTGTTTTGCCAACAGAAGAAATCTTAGCAGTTCTTAGGTTTAAATGATGTATTGATTCTGTGTAGAGATGAGCTTTCTACTTGCTTCTGTGTTAGCTGTCTCTGCTGTGTCTGAGATACTTGTTACCTTCATGTGGAAATACTAGACCAGCTCAGTCATCTTGTAGGAATACCAAGAGGAAATCTGCTGCTCACAGTCAATCAAGTATACTCTTAACACAGCCAGCCTGACCCATTAATTCCATCCTATCTTAATAATCTTGCCTGAAGTGCCTCAGTTATTTCTAATGTGTTGTTAGGGTCAGTTCCTGTGAGCTGGCTGGAAAGGCTCAGTTCACACAGTGACTTTCCAAAATGAGGGACAAATGTGAAGAAAGCCACGTGTGTTTTATTTGCTTATATCCAAGTCAGCAGTTCAAGTTACTAGTGAGTCATGGAAACTGCTGTAACTGAGTAAGGGTATTGTAGTTAGCCAAACCACTGTCACTGTTATCAGTAATCTATGTGCTGGTATTCTAGTCTTAACCTTAAAAAAAGGTTAGATTATATATAGTGTTTGTAAATCAGAAAAGGTGTTTGTATAGGTTATATCTTGATATTTTCTAACTAAATGTATGCTACAGTATATGTATATAAGGTAATCTGTGTGACTAAATACACTTGTGGCTAAATGCAACACTTGGTTTAACTAGAAGCTGCTGTTAGACATAGAAGAATAGAGTTGTTGTACTGGCAGATGGCTGTGAGTGAAAGATGGTGGCAGAACTGCATTAGGGCTGTGAAATGCACAGGGTCTGATTTCTAGGGAAGATAGTTTTCCTTGACCTTCATGGTCCTTTTGGCTTAACTTCTCTTATTTTACTTCTGATTTTGTTTTTAACAGGCTCTTTATGCATGAATCTATTTGTTGGAACTGTTGGTGGAAGATAAGCAGCAGAATAAGGAAAGAAAACAGGCTCAATATTTAGTATCTTTGATAGCTTTCAAAATATGCCATAAAGTGAAACCTACTGAATTACAGCAGCATAGGATAACACCTTTTTTTTTTTCCATTTAATGATTTTTTTAAAGCTGGGGTTCTAGTGATAATTGTTAGCACTCTTCATAAAGTGGGTTCCAGTATCTTGTATGTATTCCTGCCTGATTTCCAAGTTGGAGGTAGGAATAGCTACAATTCTGAGTCTGAGATCCCAGATTACAAATTTTTCACATCTCCCTCAACACTCCCTTTTCTCAGAGATGATTTACCTTTACTGGAGAAAGGAGGGGAAGTCTTACACCTACTCTGAATTTAAATGCATTGTGTGCCATTTAATAGATTGAAACTGTTGTCAGGGATGTGCATCTGGGTTGTGCAGTGATTGTGGACTGGACAACTTCAGCTGTTTGGCAGATTAGGACTCTAATCCCAATTAGATTTGCCATATAATCAGTAGATGGTAACAGGATTAGAACAAGTCTTAGAATTCATCCCACTCTAAGAGAGGATGAATTATCCTACTGGTAATTCTGAAAAGGAATAGATTTTGTAACAGTCTGAGATTGTTTTTCAGGCAAAATACAATGACTGTTTGTTGTTACTTTTGGACAAGAAGCTTATGTCAGGTGAATCTGTAGTTCTGCCACTGTTCACAGTTATCATTTCAGCAGAAACATAGGATAACCCAATATATGTATACTGTTAATTGCATATATAAGGAGATGTAAATAGCACTGAAATACCCTTTACTATGAGTGGGCTGCATTTATAAAACAGCTTTTAGCAAATACATTATGGTATCTCTTACTACCTTTAATTACATTAAAATTCCAGTTTATTCTTCAAATTTTAGATTATCTAGACTATGTGGGAGGAGATCAAGGCACAAATTGTAAAGATTTAGACCTCAGGATGCATTCAAAAAAAGAGCTATTTATGTGGATGTAATATGATGGTTTTTTTAATAAGCTATCAGAAACAGAATGAGGAAACAGGGTAAGAACTTAAAATACTAAATGCCACTAACTTTTGGTACAGCAGAATCTTTCTTTGGCAGGGAGAGATTTAATGAGAAGGTTTTTAGTGTTATCTTCATACCCTGAAATTACTCTTGAAGTCTGTAATCTTTTCTGCTTGATGTCATCAAATGTGTTCCTAAGGGTCACATCAGGCTGCAGTGACAGTGCACCTACATGTACAGCCAGGACTTCATAGAAGCCTGATGAGGAAAAACTCACCTCTTCACTGGAATTACCAATTGTACCTTGGAACTGAGTGAATTCATGTTGTCCAGAGGTGATCTTTCAGTTGTGGTTTAAAAGTTGCAGTGGGTTACATTTCAGTGTCCTGTTGAAAGAGGATTGGTTTGTGAGGGTTGTGGTGGGAGGTTTCTTTCTATGATTGAGTTCCAAGAAACTTGCAGTAACTGGAATTTAAGTTCATATTATTTCTAAAATTTAGAGTTCTGCACTGATTTTGGTTTTGAGTGAGCTAATTCATGTAGCAGTTCATTCCTTAATACTAATTTGTTACATTTTAGGACAAACATGAATAATGACAAAACCCTAAGCAGTGCAGTAGTAAAACATTGTAGAAGGCATAGAGACTGCTGGTATGTCTAAGTGAATTTTTCATCTATAACATAATTGTGCTAACTTTAAAGTCAGTGATTAATAAAATATTGACATTTAACCCCAAAAGCATTGCATATGTCAGTGTTTGATACATTTCATTTTCCATGTGTTTGCCAGTAACAAGTGATGAACTCACTTGGTGTTTTTCTGAAATCTGCTACATCTGCTTCTGAGCTTTGACAGCACAGAATAAAATCCATTATTTGTAGCCATTAATAAATGTAAACATTTGAGAAGCTTTCATTTGAATGAAGTTTATTTCAATACAAGGTCGAGTGTTTAGACTTTTGTTGTATTTATACTGAGATAAAACCAGCTGTTTACTGGCCTCCAATACCCTGAGCTATGAAAATATTTTTGGAAGTGGTTATAGTCTGTACAGAATTGTTCTGCTGTTCTAAGTCACTAAGCTACTAGAAAATTGTTAGTTGTAAAATGGACTAACTTCCTAATGTTTATTTTCCATTTAATGATGACTGTTTCTTACTTAATTTACAGCTTTTGCTTTTTTCATTTTTTTTTCTGTGAGATAACTGATCTAGCTTTTGTAAGTATTTAGCACTGTACTGTAAAATATAAAATTTTCATCACTGTTCCTTTAGGGGAGGCATACTTCTGTCACCAAAGCTACATGCTGCTGTTGTATAGCCTCTAGGAAATGTATGACAATGAAGGACAATTCAAAACTAATTCATTTTTTCTTTTAAAATGCAATTTCTGTCTTTTTTTAGAGCCAGAACTTTAAACTAGAATATTAGATTCCATAAAGTATTTAAAAATTTGAAAACCTTTTGCAAGGATTATTCTTTCTAATGTATATTCTTATTTATGGAAAAATGTGTTCGAAGCTCTTCATCAGCTCATCTGTCCTCAAACTTAAGTAAAAAGTATACACCTTGTCTCATTGGTAGACACTGCTGCTTTTAAAAATTAATTTTAAACACTTAAAGAGAAAATTCTGTAGCTCTTACTTAAGCAAATCTGCCCAGCCCTCAGTTTTTTTCAGGTGTCTAAGCATATAACTGCCTCAAATATGTGCTTACTGCCTTGTAGGATGAAAATCTGAGCTCTGATATTTTGACTTTAATTTTCTTAAGATGGAAGGCTTCTTTCTGCATTCCTGAATGCAGACAGATTTTGCTACTCATGCTGTCATAAAGAAACCTTGTCAGCATGGGCCCCTCTTCAGTTTTGGGAGGTTGTGCTCTGGATTCTGCAGCGATCTCTGTGGCATCAGAGCTGAGCTGGTCTCTGGAAACCAGGAGTGGTGCTCACAGTATTTGTTATTTGTGGCACATCACTCCAGGTGCTCCTTCCACCTGCAGTTCTCTGGCTTTTGCAGTGTCCCTGCCCTTCAGGGTGTTCCCAGAGCAGTGGGCAGTGACTGACCCGGGGGAAGTGCAGCAGCTGGGTCCCGTGGAGTCGTTCTGCTGGAACGTCTCCTGTTACTTTGAAATACCAGCTAAAACTGGTTCCCTCCTCCAACCTGATGAATTTCAGAGTGTATCTCATTAAGGATCAAATGTGCAAGTGTGCTGATGTTCAGTTTTACAAAAGGCTGAGTGCACTGGTTTGGGATCAATTCAGGCTTCAGTATTTTCCACCTGCTTCACTCTGAGTTTGGAGATGGGATTTGAGATGCAGCACCTGCCAGCTGGAATACTTTACAGAAGTCTGCAGGTAGTAGATAGGACACATAAAATTATAGAGTGCCAGACCAAAACTGAAATGTGAAATTCCTCACTGTGACTTTAAACTTGTAGCTTTCTAGAGAAGAAGAAAATATACTGTGCCTTAAACCAGTAAATGAATACACTCTAACTGTAGCCTGTGGACTTCCATAGCTTTATATTTGATTTTTGAAGTTGACCAACAATACTTGTGTGGATCATACTGAAACCTGACTTGGGTAAAAGGCTTTAAAATTTTATTTTGACCCCATTTTACACTTAGAGAAATGGAGATTTGTGGCAAGTACAGTATATTTTTTGTTTGGAATCACACCAACCAAAGTCAGAAAGCTTTAGCTGACCTGAATTTTTCAAGCCTTTCTGTTGAGACTAAAAGTAAGGAAGGAAAACTAGTTGCAGATATCTGTCTCAACTTTCAAGTCTGTATGTCAAATTTTGAACATTTTGATCTTTAGTCTTCAAAAAAAAAATCCTCTTAATTGTAGTTTAAGCAAAATACAGAGCCATTGAATAGCAAAATCTTTGCCAGTGTGAGAAGAAAACTAGACAGGGGTGGGGTTGGTTGATTGTGTTAAGGCTACAGAAATTCTGAATACTAAATTTCACTTTTTAGGAAAATATTCATATATAAATCCCTGGAAATTCACATGTAGATGCCTTTATTTGAGGGGAAAAAAGACCCCCAACATTTTTCTTCCTAATTCATTAAAGAAAACTAGAAATACTTAAGATCTTAAAATCTTGTTTTAATATATTGTAAGGATTTCTCATGTATATTTTTTAATACAAAGAGCTCAGGAAAAGCCACTGCTGGCTTTCCTTATTTGTCTCTAGAGGATTCTTTGTGTGTTTTGAACAAACCCCCCAAATTCTGACTTCCCCCCTCCCATATTAGCACCACTCAGCACTGAACCTTAGAAAGTGATGCCATCTCAGAGCTTATCATTACATTATTTAGGCATGCACACTAAATGGCTGTGTGCCAGCTGGTCACAGGGCTGGGTTGAAGCCAAGGTATAAAAACTCCCTTTTATTGAGCACTGACTTCAGTCTGGGGGCACACGGGGTGTGCAGTCTGTGTGTCTCCTCTGCTGCTTCCTTCACTGTGCTGCCTTAGGACTTGTAAAACTCATTTCCAGCCAGCTCACTTTTTGTGCTGATGTTTCAGCAATCCCAGCCACTGAAATAGTCCAGTATTGAAAGCACTGAGAAGGTAGGGCTACCTTGAAGGCCTTTATGTGTGATGGTAACTCAAGAAAAACTGTGTAACTTGATTCCCCACTGAGCTTTTAATTGTTTTTTTTCAAGCACAAGCACAGAATAATATTGGCCAAAATACCTAGGCAGGGAAGGATTTGTTGGTTGTAAAAGGACTTAAAACTTTCAAGAAAACATATGTAATTTTGGGAAAAAATCTATCACTTCTCAAGCAATGTGTCTTAAAAGTTTTTAACTCTTCCTCTGTTTTCAGTTCTTATGTAGCTACCATAAATCTGATGTTGTACATGGAACTGTTAATATTTACAGGGTTTCAGAGATTTTGGTAGGGTCTTACTTAAATATGTTTGAATAGAAATTATTGTGCTTATAAAAATGTTTATAACTAAGTTCTTACAAATCATGCCATGTATCATAAGCTTTGGCAAAGTCCTTGTCTTGTGAGATGCTGAGAAAACTTTGGAGAAGATGTATTTTCAGATAATGTTGAAATTGCTGGAAGATGAAATCTCATAGTCTTTGAAAACTGCATTTAGATAGTGGTACTTTTTTGTTGTAGTTGAGGACAAGTTGATTGAGAGCTACTCTGGGATGTTCCTGTTTTGTTTGGTGGTTTCCCTGTCTGCAATGTGTACTTGGATTTTTTTTATTTGTCTTTTTTTAACCTAAGCGTGCATGACTTCGAGTATACATTGTATAGCAAATGCTCTGCTAAAGAAACACTTCTGTATATTTTTGTATGATATCCCAACGTTGCTTGCATTGGTCCAGCTGGTTGTAATTCACAATAAATGCCACTTGCCAGTGCTGCTCTGTGCAGTGTTGTCACCTGTACTGCTGTTGTACAAACATGCTGATGGGGGTTGTGGTCAACATTTGCCCTTAGTCTTGGCTCAGGTACTCATGTGGAGCAGTTTGGTGCTTTTCCTTCCCACTTGTAAGACTTGGGATTCTAAGCAGAAAGTAAAAGTAGTGAACAAAAGCCTTGTGGTTGGAGCAGTACTTTAGCAGGTGCTTCTTTCACACCTCAGGTAGAATGCAATAAAGATCATACAGAATGAAGCCTGACTCAGTGCCTTAACTCCAACACCTCAGGCTTCAGGAATGGGAAATGCAGCAAAATTCAAAGTGTTTGGCAAATAATACAATTTCTATAGAGCTTGTTCTCAGCTAAACCAATGTATTTTAAATTTTTACCTTTTAGAGGTGAATTGTGTGGAACTGAGCAAGCAATGCTGTGAGCAGTTTCAGCTTCAGAGCAGTTTAATTCAAACATACATGGACATTATTTACTGTGCCAGAAAGGTTGTATAATTAGTATAGACACTTGGAAAAGATGTGATTTACTGAAGATGTTTATCAAGAAAACATGATGCTTAAATTTGGTTGCATTTAAAAGGCAGCACGCTGACATCTGGCCTTGACAGCATTTGTTAAACTGAGCTACTGTTCTCAAAGAAGGATGCAATTTTATTCAGTCAGTGTAAGTATACTGTTAGTATTTTAATGTGAATATGTTTTGCTTATACTTGACTTTCTCTGAAGGAAAGAATTGAAATTACTACAAAAAAACCAGCCCCCACATTAAAATGAGCACTAGGTCTAAGCAGCCTTCGAGCTCCAACAGCTTCTCAAAGCTTTAGTTCAGGAAGCAACAATGCAAGTGTGTAAAGATTTTTTTTTTAGCTCACAGAAAAGAAATGCTAATTGAGTGTCTTGCATATCTTTATACTGCATCAGTCGCCCAAATTGCCTGAGTTCCTCCAGTAATAAAGCTTGTTTCATATTTTCAGATGACTTTGGTGTGTTTTACTAGTTGAACATACTGCATATTCCCCAGTTCTTTGTAAAGAAATCAAAGGAATAAATTAATTGAGGCGGGGAGAGAAGAGGTAGAAGAAAACTGCCAGCTCTTCTGGCTTTTTTTCCCCCCCTCCTCTTTCCAAAGCTAAATAAGGGGCTAAAATCCAATCCCAAACTATAAATCCTGCCTTTTCCCCTTCCTGTCATTTTGTTTCCAGGAGCACATTTCTGCTTCTAGCTGAAATAAACACCTACCTAGAAGATCAGCTAAGAAAGTTCCCTTACTTTGGGGCCTGCCTTTTCACAAGTTACTGTGTTGCTGCTGCTCTGTCCCAGATGAATCCACCATCTGGAAGTTGAGTGTCATGAAACATAATTGATAGGGCTTGATGGATTTTCTTGTGTGTATGATTTTTTTTTTAAAAATCCAAATCTGCAGAATAATAAACAAGTTGCATGAATTGTCTTGAATTTTTACATACTACTGTAGTCATGAAAATAACACTGCTAGGATTTTGTTTACTGTGTTGCTAATTACGTTTGGATGTCCAAAACTTCACCCTCCTGGAAGGGTGGTGGTAGGTTTTTATTTTGCTTTCAAAATTTAAACCAAAGAAAAATGTAAAGCTTCTAGTCAGAAATAAACATCTATGTTCTGGAGTAAGGTGATGGCCTTTAATTTTTAATTTTTACATGTTTATTTAGGGATACAATTTATGTGATACTAAATCATGTATCATCTATATAATGGAGAGAAGAGTGCAGTGAAATGATAAAAAATATGAGCAGCTTTGATATGAAGAATGCTATGCACTAAGGCCAAGGTAAATTAACAGAATCCTCCTTGCAACCTTTGTCTTAGTTTTTAGTGTGACAGGAGGATATTAACTGCTGATAAAATCAGGGTAGGAAAGCAATGCTTCCAATTAAAGTGTTATGGTTTTGGATATTGAAACAGACCTTACTTTTCCCCTTTCTTTTTCCAGCATTGAGAAAGTGATCCATATCTCATTTGCTTGCAAACCATTAGTCACCATTCTAGAGATAGGGCTAATTACTTTAAATTAAAAACAATATTTTGATAGACCTGTGCTTTTTCTCCTGGGAATTGTTTTAGACTTCCTATATGCCTACCATCCCATTTTTGCAAATACAGCTTGGGAGGAGTTGGTAGTGCAGTGTTCAATAGCAACAGGTCTGAAGAGTATCAGGGCTGAAATTCTCAAGGGTCTTTATGTCATGGATGGAAATGGAATCATTACTGTATTTTTGAGCTTCTGCTAACGTCATTGACACCCACCTACAGTCTCCTGGAAATATAAGTGCAGATATCAGGTTGTTCACAGATGACAAGGAGACCAACCCAGACGGGGCAAGCCAAAGCCAAATTCTCTGGTAAGCTCTATTTTAAAGAATGTGGAAGGGAGGATTTCTTTTCTCCCTCTGTGTCAAGTTGTGAAATGGGTCTCTGGTGTATTAGACAGGGCTGTAGTAAATACCATTGCACTTATATGCAGTTAAATTTAATGCAGTTTTAAAAACTGAGCTCTCTGGATCTTGAGCCGTATTTTTGCATTCTCCTTGGAGCACTCAGAGTTCTGGTGCTGTTTTAGCCACTGAAAATGGCTCTATGTGAGAAATGTAAACTTATGAATGTAGTATCTTGTGTTTAGTGTTCTGCTAGTCCCTCAGAAGAGAGTCCAGTGTCTGGAAACTGCTTTGGTATGGGAAACACTTGTTTAGAATTATTTTTTTCTTCCAAGTACCTTAGTACTATGAAAACAAACAAAAAAGAGTTGATAGCACCTGGGTGTAATCTGCAGTAGGCAGATTTTCCTTGGATTCACATGATGTGTGTGTCCCCAGTGACAGCTCTGAAGGATTTAAGGTGTGTGTCTGTCCTTTCAGACAGGCTGTTCATCTCCAGCATGTGGAAAATGCTGCTCCTGGGTCTCTGTACAATGCTGGCTGTGAGAGGATTGGCAAAGGGCACTCCTTTCCAACCAGAAGAAAAATGGAAGCCTCTTGATAACCCCAGAAACAGAGACCTGGTAAGGAAATGTTTCAACAAAGAGAGCTGAAGTTCTGTGTGGGTTGTTTTGTTTTCCATCAAGAGAGTCCTTATCTTCTAAATTTAAAAGCAAGAGGGGCCCATTAGACATAATGTCAGGAACTGTGCACTTTGTATAGTCAATAACCATTTCTCAGTCAAGATGTGTCCCTCAACTGAGGAGGCATTCTCAGAGCACAGTAATGCAGAACACTTCCTTAAAACTCTCGTTTTTAACAGATTATTTTGATTATACAGCTACTTGTTTTATGAAACAGAAGAGGAATGATTACTACATTTCTTCCAAATGTGTGCTTTGATTGCATGTTGTTTCATCTTAGGGAAGTACAAATAAGTTTGCATCTCACAGCTATGAAAATACCACTCAGAGAACATTTGCACAAGTCTTAAAAAGAATTTATGAAGGAAAAGAATCGGTTTCCTGTAATTTTTCCTCATGTTTTAAGAAGCATTAATTCCTCCTTTGAAGTGATTGTAAGGGGACAGTTCAAATCAGCTGCTGACTGTTGCTGTCTCTTAGAGAAATGTTTAACAGAAGTGTCCTGTTTGCTCTCAGCAGGGTTTGTTTTATAAGGGGTGCAGTGAGACCACAGCCCCTGTGATTTGGGGGGGAGCATAACTGAGCAGCAAACAGGTGCTGCTCCTCTGACTTCACAGCACAAGGCATGGATGGAGTGCACATGTCTGAATCAGGGTGCCTACACTGCTCTCAGTTTATGATCAGAATAGAGGATTTCATCCCACAGAGGAGCAAATAGTCCATCTGATTTGTGTCAGCAGAAGCAATTAACCTCCTGTGTAAATAATTGGCTATGCTCTGTTTATTTTCCCCTCAGTTTTTCAGAACACTCCAGGCTTACTTCTTGGGCAGGGGCCTCGATCTCAGAAAGTTCCCAGCTGCCTTCACTGTGAACAATGAAGGACCAAGGCCCCTCAGGTTCTACTCAGATCCTGTCGCTTCTGCATTTGCAGATTATGAAGAAAGGAAAAAATCTTTTCAGAATTATTTCAAAGGCTGAAACCTTCTGCTGATGAAGGTAAAAGAGGATGCCTTGTCCTCTGGTGTTGTTATGTGGAACAGAGAGAAAGATTCTGACTGAAGTATAAAAGAAACTTCTTTCTCAGAAGGAATTAAAAATGTGGTGCCTTAACCCTGATCTGAAGTGGGTTTTAAAATTCTTGAGGTAGAAATTTATGAAGTAATTGCTGCTTAGCTAAAATAACCGAAGGTGCTTGTGTAGACCCATGTAGACAATGGGGTTTTGTTCTCTTTTTTTTTTGTCCTCTCCTTCATATGGAGGAGAATTCTGAAAATGTACAGATAAGAGGGGATGCAGGTTTTATGTAAGGAGTTGGAAAGAGTAAGGTTATAAATTGAGATTAATGGTTTCTTGTGGTATAAGTATATTAAGAAAATTAATTTAGACATAAGTTATTGCACTAACTAAGAATACATTATCTTTTACATTCCAGATTTCTTCTGGTTTAGAAATAGTTGAGAATTTCAATAAGACTTAAATTTAAGCATTCTGGTGATTTACTCAGTGCTTAAATTTGTAATCAGTATTCAGCTTAGGATTTCCAGCTCTGCCCTGTTCCCAGCCTGCTCCACCCCTTCTCTCTTTGTAATCAAAGTGAAAGCTCCATTATTCTTATTATCATGAACCATAATAAAGACTGCACTCAACTTTTAGTACTAAACTATCTTTTTGCTGAGCTTTTCTGTCAAAAAAAAAAAAAAAAAAAGAAGCGGCACAGAATGTGTATTTTGTGCATGAAAAATACATGACAAGGGAATTCAGAAGGGATGCTCTGCTGTAAGTCACAGCAGCAGTAAGAAAATGACTGATGGAAGTTCTTTGTCCTGCATAATTCAGGATGGCCCTGGTAGTTCTCAGTGTTCAGAACTGTTTTGGGGGAACAGAGGTTCACCCAGTGTTTTCATGTCTTGCTTTGGATCATAGCTTGGTTGCATATGGATGTTTCTGTATTTGTATCACATATTTGTAATTTTTTGGGTCTTTTTCAGGCATTAACTTCAGCGCTCCATGCCAAGTGGAAACCTTCAGAGCAAAATTTTACTGTTTTGACTTTTTAACTGTTACCTGACAATTCAAAATGTTCTTCCCTGTCCCCGTTTGTACCAATGGACTCTGGTGTCCTGCTGTGATGGGCACATTTTCTGTCTAGTGACAAATGTGTGCTCCTCGGCCACTGCAGCTTGTCAGCAGAATCGTGCTTAAGTGTCAATAAACAGAAGTGCAGCAGCGTGCATTTAACTACTGCCGAGTGTCTTTGTTCAACGCTGGTCAATAAATATTCCCTTTCAGTTTATTAGAACGTGATGTCCCAAGGTGCTCTGTGACAATTTTTCGATACGAGACCTCTCTTGGTGGCCCTGTGGCTGCTTGTGCCGCACGCCAGCCCCGCACCCCCCTTTCTGACCCTGCCCCGGTCAGATCTGCACCGTGGCTGAGTGTACGGAGCTAAAGCCCCTCTCGGCCGAGGGTTCCGAGGGGTAAAAGCCGCTGTGCCCCCGCAGGGCGCGGGCGCGGCCCCTCAGGAGCG